>VMDR010006346.1:0-42500 GCA_007922815.1 Macrotus californicus
AGGAAGGCTGGGAGCAAGCATCTAATCTGCTATCTTCACACCCAGCAAAAGGCTTTCAGAGCTGAGAGCAAACCCACTGTGTGATACTGAGCGAATAGCTGGGTCCTTGCCATGCTTCCCTGGGTAGACTGACACATGCCCGAGCTTGACAACTGTCTGGATCAGGGATGTCAAACTCATTGTCACCAGGGACCACATCAGCTTTGCGGTTGCCTTCAAAGGGCCAAATGTAATTTTAGGACTGTATAAATGTAACTGCTCCTTAACAGTTGGGCAAGGAGCCTGGCACTGCTGCTGGGTAGAAACAAGGTGCCAGGCAGATAAGACAAGGTGGAAGGGTCAGATTAGGCCCACAGGCCTTGTGTTTGCCACCTGTGGTCTAGATGACAGAGCTGTCCAGGAACTCCTCCCAGATGACAACTGTGCCGTAAATCTGCACTGACCAATTTGATACAAGTTCTATCCACATGTGACTAGAGATGACTTGAAATATGGCTAACTCGACTGAGGAACTGAAGTTTTAACTTTAGTTCATTTTAATTAGTTTACATTGAAGGAGCTAGGTGTGTCTGGGGACTACCATATTTGACAGCACAGAAGATCTGTTTTAGAAGACATGAACAAATACTTTAAATTATGGAGGAGCGAGTAAACTTCAGATGATGGTCACTATATGGTCAAAAGACAGGATGGGTGCATTTTGAAAAATCTTCTGTTGTCATAGCACCCATCAAATAAGAGCCTTTCAAAACCTATGCTTACCCTGGGCGTGGTCTGAGTGTTTTATTAAAGCCCCCATTATGCACATCCCATGGCTTCATTCCTGCAGCTGGTCCTGCTGACTCTCTTTCTCAGAAGTGAACCTTCCAATGAGGGAGAAAACTCAAATCTTCCTGTGTTTTCTTCTACATGATGGATACAAATACCTGCTGTTTGTTGTTATTCAACATCAGTTTAAGTGAAGAACTGATCAGCTATTCAGTGACTTTGACTTTGTTGGGGAGAGTTCCATGCGTTCTTATGGAGAAGCTGCTAGAAACTCTTTGGCGTGACTAGATTCTTTTGGAACCACTCCAAAGAAGCTTCTTTCCTTACTCCATCAAACAGGTCTTTTTGCACATCTCCCTGTGGTCTGCTGGGGGCATACATGGCATTCAGAATTGAATTCTCAAAGATAATCCCAGTCCCACGCTGCTACAAATTTTTTCTGACTTGTTTTTGTTATAGTTTTTAAGCCCCTAAAAAGTGAGGGGTGGGGAAGGCAATTGTCTGCGTATTTGTAACCTCAAAGTCTATCACATCCTGGGCCCATTGGACACTCAAGTGTCACATTGACATGTGCCCCCAGGACTTAACCTGAATATCTGTGAAGAGGATGGCCAGTAGGTGGCACTGTAACTCTCAAAAGGGTAGTAAGATTTCTTAGAGGAGTCCATTCACTCTGTGTTATTTTGAAGTTGTATGTAAGTACATTTCATATATACTTTGTCAAATAAATTAATAACATGGATGTGGATTCAAGAGGCTAGGTTTCCTGAAAACATATGAACCCAGAGAACAATGCAATAAGACTTAAAACAACTGGATCTCAACCAACTTGGGATCAAGCTGTGTAAACCTCAACCCCCAGTGTGTTTTCTGTTTGCATCTCCTACAACTCAATTAGATGATAGGATAAGTAATTTAGAATGACACAGAGATTTAAAAAAAAATAAAACTTCTGTGCAAAGGAAAATAGTTTTTAAATGACACAGCGGGACTCTTCGGGTTAAGTCACCAAAGACCTTGTAAATGCAGTTTAATATACTGTGTTTATTTTTAAAAAGTATTTTATTTATTTATCTTTAGAAAACGGAGGAGGGAAGGGAGAAGGAGAGGGAGAGAAACATGGATGTGTGAGAGATACATCGCTCAGTTGCTTCTCTCCCTCCTCGTACTGGGGACCTAGCCCACAACCCAGGCATGTGCCCTGACTGGAATCGAACCACTGACCTAATACACTCTCTTTAAACAGATCGAAAAACAAATATAAAAATATTTCAGAAAGTTTTCACATCGACATTGAAAATCACATTTCAATTTAATTTCTAAAGCCAGGAAGCCTGTTCTATGGGGGATGGGTGTTTGTTTTGTTTTTAGTAGACTGTTCAAGCCACACCTCAGATCTACTGGAATCTCTAGAAGTGCTGCCCGTAGGACTTTTAAATAAAGCTGTACATCCCTGACCAGTGTGGCTCAGTGGGTTGGGCATCTTTCCCCAAACAGAAAGGTTGAGGGTTCAATTCTTAGTCAGAGCGCATGTCTGGGTTGTGGGCCAGGTCTCCTGTCGGAGGCGTTTGAGAGGCAACCGATCAGTGTTTCTCTCTCATATTGATGTTCCTCTCCCTCTTTTCTCCCTCCTTTCCCTTCTCCCTAAAAAAATAAATAACTAAATAAAATCTTAAAAAATGAATAAAGAAGCGCAGTGTTTTGTGAGCTGCCCCTGTGAAGACTGTAGCAGCGAGGGGTATGCTGGAGGGTCACAAGAGTCGGTTTGTATCTCTTCAGGGGTTAGGATTTGACATATCTTTCTTGGAAGACACAATTCAACCTACAACAGCAGTATGCTCACAAAAATGCGTAGCCTAAATATTACCCCAAGGGAACATCAGGCAAATCTGAACTGAGGGACATTCTTGCAAAACTTTTTCAAAAGTATCAAGGTCATGGAAGACAAAAATTGACTGAGGAACTGTCCCAGGTTAAAGAGGACTAAGAGGGAATGACAACTAAATGCAACCTGAGATCTTGGGTTGACTTCTGGTCCAGAAAAAGAAGTTATTGGAACAACCGATACAAACTGAATTACATCAGTGGCTAGTATTCTGGCAATGCTAACTTGCTGGTTTGGATTATTTGTGGATATATTATTTAACAGTATTTCACAATCATCACTTTTATAAGTGTGGCACGTCACTGGAACATAACATTGGAATATTCCATTTGGAACCTGTCTTTTGCTCTTGTAGGAAAAATCCCGAATCTCCTACCTGATGATGCAGTGGATTCTACAACCAGAATGGTTCTGGTGAATGCCCTTTACTTTAAAGGGATCTGGGAACATCAATTCTTAGTCCAAGACACCATGGAGAAGCCTTTCAGAATAAACAAGGTAGGAACCTTTGAATAATCAGTATGGATTTTCATGTGGCATGGTAAAAGGAATTCTATTTTAAATTCACCCCTCTTTCTAAATATATGTTCTTATAAAGCATGGCTCTTACAGGGCATGGATGGCTGAAATGAAACTCTCCAGTTCCACCCCACCTTGAAATCCCCTTTTCATAGTTTTTCTCTGAAAATAGACTATTCACATACTTTATCACTCAGTACTTGCTACAACTAAGCTAGCGAAGGTAGGGTAGCTATTACATTTATTTCGCAGGTGAGACATACCGTGTGGCACATGACTAATTTAGAAGTCTGTCATAATTGTAACCCAAAATTCTTCACTATTAAGTTCTATTCTTGTTCTACTAAGCCTATACTCTCTTCTACTCCCCACAAAAACAAACAAAAATTTAAAAGTCTCACTTCTTTCATTAAGGTCTCTCTGTGTTATAACACAACCACTTGTTTTTGCAATAGGAAACTACTAGAGCAAAAACAGAGACAGACATAAGATGACAGATATATCTCACAGCATCCAAGGGCTGGAAGGTGGCTGGGTCTTGGGACTTGCGTGGAAACAAGAATTCAAATGTTGTCAGGATTCATTCCCTATCTTTTCAACTGTTTCTCCCATCATTCTCCTCAGGCTGAAGTCTAACTTCTTCTTCATCCTGATCTGCAATGGCAGAACCTGGCTACCCACAGCACCTCCTCTATTCTAGAGACAGTCCGATAGATGTCACTCCAAATTCCTAGGGAAGGAAGCGATAGGCCAAAGTTTGTTAAGGTTGTTTGGTCCTGGGGTGGGGCCTCGCACACAAACAGTGCTGCTGAGGACCTCCTGCTGTGATCCTGTGGGTGTGTGCAATAGACAGCTCTCTGTCAGCAGGATAATGATGGGGAGGGGATGCGGCATGTAATCTGATAGGCTAACTAGAAATGAGCTGGATAGTCACCTTAGTATAGTCACCAGGAAACTTTCAGTTGCAAGTGATAGAAAAGCATCCCAAACTAGCGCCAGTATAATGTGGATCGTGTTAGTGTTGACTTACATAAATAACAGGAACTCACAGGTGTTGGAATATGGCACCATTAGAGTCTCAAAATATAATCTCAGTTCTCTAGCTCTCTCTGAAGAGGTATCTGTTCAGATCTTTTGCCTATTTTTAAATTGGGTTGTTTGTTTTATTACCACTGAGTTTTTTAAGAGTTCTTTATAAATTTTGCATACATGTCCTTTATCACATGCGTTTTGCAAATATTTTCTCCTAGTCTGTTGCTTATCTCCTCATTCTCGTAGTGTGTTTCCATTTTTATGGTACTGAAAACCTTTCTCAAAATGTTTGCGTTTGAAGTACACACCGTATTCCGTTCCTGAATCATTTGCGCTTACATAGTTTGCATAAGGTTATGTACTGTTTAAAGTGTTTGATAGAATCAACTTGCTATGGTATGTACAAGCTGCCGCAATAATGTTAGAGAATGAAGCTCCCATCTCACCTGTTAGTGATGTTATCCAGTAGAACACATATTTCCAGAAAGAGAGGTCTGAATAGCTTTATTCAGCACTTAGCAGAAGATCGCCAATTTTGCCCAGGTGCCAGACTCCTGGGGACACTTTCTCAGTGACTCTGCTACTTATTTTCTGTAGACTACAAGCAAACCAGTGCAAATGATGTCGATGAAGGAAAAGCTTCCCATTTTTCACATAGAAAAGCCACAGGCCACGGGCCTCCAGCTTTACTACAAGAGCCGTGACCTCAGCCTGTTCATACTGCTGCCGGAGGACATCAGTGGGCTGGATCAGGTAAAGACATCATCTTTCTGACTGGAGGATGCTTCCAGTGTTGACCTCTGTGTAACATGGCCGCCCCGTTCTCTAATTCCTGTAGAGGAAGGTAACCAACGTCCTCTCAGCCCTGGATACTTCACCTGCACAATATCATTTCAGCTTTACAAAATTCTGTGAGGGCGATATGACTTATGGTTCCTTAGAAAGGTTAAGTCCCTGATAGACACCTGCAGGATGAGGTGGCCGCAGAAACAGCCATATGAACAATAGATACAGATATTCTTTGTCGTCACAAAGCTGAGTGGGTTAATCATAACAATCTTTCAGTGGGTCTGGGCCTTTCTTCTCCCTCTGGTAGGACCCACCTAATGGGAGATTAATTTTTTTAGTCACTTCCATTAATGTAGCATTACATATACCTTTTAAAACATTAAGTTTACTTCCAGAATTTTTCAAAACATTTTTTTTTATCAAGTAAACAGTTTTCAGGAAAAGTAGTCTATATATAAGTATTATGTAACTTGCTTATCTGCCAAATTTCTATTCAGCCTGACATAACTTTCCTCAGATGACATTCCTGAGCAATTTGCAAGTCTAATTCAACTTTGGTCTCTGCAACAGGTGGCTCGTCTTTCTTTGCACAGCGCCTAATTCCTCACGTGTGCTAGACTTTTTATACTTACACATTTCCATGGCCTCACTAGTGTGTGGAAAAGATTTCCAACTGTATCATAAAATTTGTGAAACTGAAGAGGATGATAAAAAAAAAATAGGACCAAGTGTGGACACTGAACCAGCAGAGTCCCACCCGACAAGATAAACCCTCCTTCCTAAGCGGGCAGGTTCCTGAGCGGGAGATGGGGTCACATTGTTAATGTCCGTCCTTTATAAGTATGTCATCGGTGGTGGTACTTTGGTCTAGAAAACTCTCCAAGCAGCAAAGCACGTGCTTTAAAACAGATTATTCAAAAACTCAGGCACTGTTTTCCCCTCACTCACACATCTGTGTATGTATATATACATACATATGTGTTTGTTTAAAAAATTTTGAAAATAAAAAGGAGAGAAAGAACCCTCAAAACTACTATAAAAAATGTCATTACTCTTAAGATTTGGGGATCTTTTTCTCTTTCTTTCTTTCTGCATTGTTTATGGTTACTAAATTCATATTTTTGTGATTATAGACATCTTATTTTGCCTCAGATTTTGTTTTCAAAGAACTGTCTCCCATGTTAATAAAATTAATGGTTTTCTTGCCCTGACATACAACTTGTCCTATAGTATATGCCTTCGTGAAGACAACATGTAAATTATATTTATTTTGATTTGAGTGCGTAGTTGATGTTTTGTGTATTCTCGTAGAAGTACTTCCATTTTAAATCAAGATGGAATTTTCTTGTATCTTGAAAACTGTCAATCTGAAAAGCTAAGATTCTGTAGGTCGACCACGTGACACAGAGAATTTGCATGTGTGCGTGTTTTGTTACCCCGGGAAATGGGAACTCATCTGTCATTACATAGAGCTCACTGAAGCAATGCTTTTCCCTCCACTTTGGAATTACTGACTCTTCCTTGGTTCCACACCCGCAGCTGGAGAAGGCTGCCACATATGAGCAACTGAACGAGTGGACCAGAGCAGACATGATGGAGCTGTACGATGTGAAGCTGCATCTTCCCAAGCTCAAGCTGGAAGAGACTTATGATCTCAAGTCAACCCTGAGCAGCTTGGGGATGAGCGACGCCTTTCACCAGAGCAAGGCTGACTTCTCAGGGATGTCGGCAGGGAGACAGCTGTTTCTGTCCAATGTTTTCCACAAGTCTTTTGTGGAGATAAATGAACAAGGGACAGAGGCTGCAGCGGGTACTGGGAGTGAGGTGAGCTTTCGATCTAGACTCCCGTCCATTGATTTCAATGCCGACCACCCATTCCTCTTCTTCATCAGGCACAACAAAACCCATAGCATTCTCTTCTATGGGAGATTCTGCTCCCCCTAAGCCCTCATCTCTCTCACCAAACCAGAGCATCTTATGATGTGAAAAATACATTATAAGATGGAAAAACAGTTATAATAAAACGAGTCTGTAGTCTAGATCTTTTTCACATTTGAATATTAGCAAATAAATCTTGAAATAATGTGTTCTAGTGGTGTTATATCTTTATACTTAGAATGACAAATTTTATTTTTACCACAAAATATTTCATCTTTCTTTAAAAAAAGATTTTACTTATTTATTCTTAAAGAGAGGGGAAGGGAAGGAGAAGAGGGAGAGGGAGAGAAACATCAATGTGTGGTTGCCTCTCACATGTGCCCTACTGGGGACCTGGCCTGCAACTCAGGCATGTGCCCTGACTGGGAACCGAACCAGCGACCCTTTGGTTCGCATGCCTGTGCTCAATCCACTGAGCCACACCAGCCAGGGTTTAACATTTCGTCTTAATGTGACTTTTATTTACATTTCGGAAATGCTATATTATTCAATTGCATGCCTTATAACTTTTGAGTTGTTGCTCATTGTATTGTCATTTATATTTCACATATATTATTTACTGAAGAAAAAATTTTTATAAAGGCAATATATTGATGAACAAGACTTTTTTCAGGAATATAATTTTAGTAGCTCATAAATTACCAGTGAAAAACTAAATACCCCTTTCCTGCTATCTATTTAAAAAATACTGATTTTGACATTAACGGAGAAACTATTGAAAGCCAAATGAAATCTGGGATTTACTTAACAACAACATACCAATGTTGGCTTCTCAGTTTCAACAAGTGTGTCATGGCCATGTTAGATGTTACTGTCACTGGAAAGGGACGGGCCTCGAGCAGGGTCGACTGTGGTGTGTGGGTTCTTGACTTTGTGTGGGACAGATTTCACAATAGGAGTCCGGGTGATTTTGAGAGTATTAATTAAAGCTGGAAACAATGAAACAAAAGGAGGTCTTCATATAGAACAGGGGTGTCAAACTCATTGTCACTGGGGGCCACATCAGCCTCATGGTTGCCTTCAAAGGGCTGAATGTAATTTTGGGACTGTATAAATGTAACTACTCCTTAACTAGGGGCAAGGAGCTTGGCTCTGCTGCCAGGTAGAAACAAGGTGCCAGGCTGGATAAAACGAGGTGGAGGGCTGGATTTGGTCTGTGGGCCTGTGTTTGCCACCTGTGGCTTAGGAGAAGGAGCAGGAAAGAGCCTAAGTGGGGCTGCTTTGACACCCTAGAAATGTTGTAGGAAAGAAGTGAGCCCAGGCGGGGCTGCATTAGCTCACTGGGAAGTCAGAGACAAAGGGGGCCATGGAGACAGGTTCAGGGGGTAAGCCCGGGACAAGTTGCCGCTGCCCACTTCTCCCCTGGCTGCAAGTCTTCTTTTTCTGGGGGCCCTAAGAGTTTAGGAGAATCTAATTTTAGAGATCGATTGTGTCTCTCTAGGTTGGTTTTTGGATATTCATTTAATTAAATGGAAGAGTGGATCTGACCCGAACAGTGCATAAATTTAGTGTAAGAAACTATTTTCTGTATCAAATCATGGTTGAGTATTGTAGGATAAAAAATGACTTTATGTTTTAGTTCCAAAGATGAAACTAGTACATGAAGTTCCCCTTGTGAGGATTCTGCTGCCGGCACTTCCCTTCTGTAGGCCAGTTCCAGCTGGCCCGCACCCCTGCAGCAGCAGGCACCTCTGTGAACCAGCTCCAGCAAGTTTCTTTGCCATTGGCAGTGGGCACATTCCTGTGTCAGACATCCGTCCAAAGGAGTCTGAACCTCATCCTGGGGGCGTGAGGTTGCTGGAGGTAAATGTGCATCTTCTTTGTGAATGAGAAGTCGGCTATTTTTTTGAAAGAGTGTAGAATGATCACTTTGAAAACCTCTATTTGTATATTTTTCCATCATCAGATGACTTTATTACTCAAAAAGATATTAAAATTCTCATATATTTGCACTTAAACTTGGAAATATAATTTCCAAACTTCATAAAAATCTTCCAAACAGGAAACATTTGGTGGGCCTCAAACTATTAAAACATTAAAAATACAACACTTAAAAAATTGGCTTGCAGAAAGAACTGGTTTTCAAGAGGATGAATAGCTTTTTACTAGTGAGATTTTAAGTAGAAATCTTTGCATAATTAGTATACGGATTGAAAAAATCAAGTGTCAAGATTTAGTAAGCACAACCAAAGATGGCTTTATTGCATTTAAATCCACCCATTTCTCAAGAGGCCTTTCCTCCTGAGCCAGCAATACAAACTTAGGAAAAAAATGAACTTAAAACCAGGCCTTCAGATTAACTCTACTTCAAAGACTTTAAGATTAAAACAAACACATATTCAATTACACCCTCATTCAATTTTAAAATAATTTTTGTAAGCACAAAAATATATATTTCTAACAAAATTTTTCTTATTCTTTGCAATGTTTCTTTATGTGTTTTAGAGTGTTCAATATGTATTAGTATTTAACATATTAGCGCACATAAGTTCACAGAAGTAGCGGGGATGCATGCTCAAAAATTGTTTTGATAGGTATGAACAGTTTGGAAACGGATGGCTTTAGGAACCACTTTTAGCCTCTGGTTTTGCTTTTGGTTAATTTCCAAAGCCAAGTCCCAATTTCCAAACTAAACAGGACTAAACAGACTAAACTTCACAGACTAAACAGGAATTCTGCGCGTACTAGCCCAGGAAAATGAACCAATCTGACCCCTGGGCAGCAGGGTGCGGGCGAGGCTCAGGCTCCTCTCGGGCGCCATCCTGGGGATGCGGGGTCGATTGGAGACGGCACAGGCGGGTGCAGCCTCGGGCTGCGTGAGTCACCACCGGAAGCCTTGCCCGAAATCAAAGCGGACGTGAAGCATCCTCCAAACTGGACTTAGCCCCAACGACCAACCGAAGCAGGAGCAGCAGCGCCAGCAGGAATCTCCCAGGTACAGGGGCTGAGGGGCACTCGGGTCCTCAGGACCCTGCTTGCCAGGAGCTCGGGCAGAGCGCGGGACTGTGGAAGGAAGGGAAGGAGGCGGGTGTCAGATGCCAGAGGAGGAAGTGGAAGAGAGGACTAGGGGAAAGGTGGAGGGCTGCCATCCCGTGGGACTGCTGCTGCTCTGGGGTTCCCGTGGCCTCGGCCACGCCCTTCATCCCGCAGTGTGGGTCCGGGGAGCTAAGATGGGTGTGTCCACCTGGGCAGGGGGGTGGGGCGCAAGACGCCAGCGCTGGAGCGCTAGGGACCCTTCCTGGATCAGCGGGTGGTCCCAGGGTGCGAGAGACACCGCAGCCTGCTGACGCCACTGCTTGGGGGTTGGCCAGCAGTGAGGGAGTGGCCTGTGACCTAGGCTGGGGCTGCTGTTGACCGAGAAGGCAGGGCGGAAACGTTGGGGAGGTGAGTGGGAGGAGCGCAGGGTGCAGCCAGGACACTGGCGCGCTAATTGCAGCCTGGCCTGGAATGTCTGGGGAGCCTGGGGCGAGTTCCGAGGGTGCTGGGTGATGCCACCTACCCTGCAAGTGTCTGTCCCCTGCCCGTGTCCTGGAGCTCCAGTCCTTGCTCTCTCTCCTTGTGACAGTTTCAGGCCCAAACTGCCTCCGGAATTCACTACTTCCCGGCCTCCCAGCCTCCCTGGGCCCACCACGCACACCCTCCCGTCTCTCGCAGGATGTCCCTGGGAGACATCCTGATTGGGTGACAGTCCCTTACTTCTTCCTCATCCTACCTGCAAATACTGGACTTAATTTCAGTTTCAACTCTCCTAGAAATGGGAATGACTTTCTTGGCTCCTGCCTCCCCTCTGCCTTCTGAGTAATGCCGTGCCATTTGCCTACTCTCCTGGAATCAGGATGCTGTGGGCTGTCTTTGTTCCGTGTCGTTTATGTGGTGTGTTCCACATCTCGTGTGGGATGCACACCTTCCGGATTCCGGGCTGGCTTCTCACATAAACTTCCTGGGGTTCCTGGCCCCCTCCTCAGCATCATGAGCTACCGGTCTGTTAGAAGATAATCGGAGGCATATTTAAAAATTTAAGAGTTTATCTGAGCAAGTAGTCAGTTTGAATCCAACGACATCTAATCTAGCAAATAGGAGCTCCGGGATGCTGTAGCGAACAAAAAGCTTTTATAGACAGAAGGGAGCAGGACAAAGAAGCTACTGCAAAGTTAGGTCCCTCTGGGGATGGTAAGAGTCCACCAGGCAGGCGACTCAACTGGTGCCGATCCAGCGATGCCTGATCTCAGCTGAAGATTCCACTTCTGGGAGAGCCGAAACTGTAATTTTGCTGCGTGTCTCTAAAACTCTCATGAATTCCTATAAGCCACTTGTTTAAAAGCCATGCACAGCTTTCCAGCCCATAGCTCAAGTTCAGACTTCTAAACCCAGCATCAAGGGCCCATCCTGTCTCACCACACCCTGTCTCTCAGAGGACACTGCAGAGACCCCTCACTGGTCCGACACAAACACCCTCCTCTGCTACATTCTTTGCACCTGCCTATCCCACGGCCACAGCCTTAACATTGATCTCCCCGCTCAACACTGTACAGAAACTGCTGCCCAACCTCCCAAAGTCAATTTCTTCTGCTTTTCTGTGGTTTTCCTTAGCTCTTTGCATATCCTCCTGTTCCAGAGAGCATGGCTGGCTCGAAACCCTGCATTTGCGCCACAAGTCTCTCCTAGGGAGGGAGCTCCCCATCAGGAAGTAGGACATTTATTGTTCGTTTCCTTCCCCAGACCTATGTGAGGAAAGTTCCACCTGAATGCTCATTGAGCAAATTCACTTTGGGATGTGTGTATGGGGAGAGTTGGCGGGAGGCTTCCAGGGAGAGGAAGATGCCACACACTGAGATGCAGAAGGCTTGCTTTTGTCGGTGACTCGGCCACTTTGACTAAGAGACCTGAGGACAGTAGTAGCCGTCTGACCTTGTCTGTTCACCTGTAACAGGAAAACTAGTTTCATGCCAATTCCTTTTATTGGCTGGAAATCTGAGCTTTCCACATTGCTGTGTTTTTATGATGCAGTTAAACTGTGGCACTGGTACCCAGAGGTGTTATTTTGTTTCACACTGAAATTAATTCCTCTTCAGATTCATGGGACAAGGTCCATTTTGTTTAAAGTTCCAACCCTCTCACAGCTTTAATGGACAAGTGAGACCGGGGCACGGAGAGGAACTGCGGGAAAGGAAGATGCTCTGCCGCCCTGTTTCAGCCCCTGTGTTTCCAAGGGGTGAGCTGGCCTCATCCTCCAGGGCCCTTGAGCGTGTGTGTGAGCCAGTGTGTCACTGCTGTGGGCAGACACTGCTCACATTCGACGGACCAGTACCTGGGTGTTGACAAGGAATGGAGGCGAGGGAGTGAGGTAAAGGATGAGGAGGAAAATGGAAGAAACCAGAGATGGACATTCCTAATTAAGAGCAGTTAGTATGTGAAGTTGAAATTGGTGTGATATGACATTAAGTTCACTCCTTTGCCTGTTTGGGTAGGACAATACACACAGGACATAAATACTCATACAGACACACACAGAGACAGACCCACATATACACAGACGCATGTACTCTCTCTCTCTCACACACACACACAGATAGGTGCATATACATGCTCACGCTCACCAACCTAAGCTTATGTCTGCCTCACTCTGAGTTCAAGCTCTTATACTCAGTTAGGATCAAATTCAAATTTATTTGAAAACAATTGGCTAAAATTGTAATAATTAATAAGCTGTAATAACTTTTCAAGCTTCTACCACTGCCCTGGGCCTGGGAGGTAGGGTGCTATCTTCTTTGAAAATTACATGTTTAAAGGGAGAATTCCTAGGGGCTGAGAACAACTACTGTGGGCTGTAAAAAAGGAGAGAGGCTTTTCAGAATGTTTCCATCTGCAAGGAACAGAGAAAAAGTTTACAGTGACAAGTTGTCTAAAGCAAATACTCAAGGAAAGGCAGATGAGGGGAGAGGCAGGAAGGAGGTTGCTAAAAATGTAGTCGAGTTGGGGGCTGGTCAAGGTTGGCTTGGTCAGGCTGGATCCAAAATCGGTGCCTCTGATTCGAAGGATCCATCTGACAACTAAGATTTGGGTCATATTTTACAGCCCTGCTTGTGGGCTCCCTTCCCAGCCCAGTTGCAGCAACTCTGGTGGAAAATGGTGTGTGCTTTTGGAGTCCCCTGATTCATAGTAAATTTTGCCTTCCCAGAAGTCCCCATGTTAGGTCAGGCCACCACAGACACACTCTCCCAATCTGTTGAAATCCATCTAGCTGACAGAAATGGCATTTTTATTTACAGAAAATTATGTATAATTCATAGAACTTGAACTTGGTTGATAGATTGTGCTAGGGACACCAAACTGAGGGGAAAGTAGTGCCAATGAGGGGATTTTGTGTAATGGTGAAGACTTTCAGCTCCGGCCTCAACTGTGGGTTCCAGTCCTGACTTCTTCGATGATGGTCTATGGGACCTGGAACAAGCTAGTGAACCTCACTCAGTCTCCTGGACTCTAGTGCGAGGTGGCGTCTGTGCTGACTTCCCCTCTTGTTTTGGGGAGTAAGTGAGATGAGACATGCAAATTGCAGAGAACAGTGCCTGGCACAGAGACGTGTTGGCTGTCCTTACACTAGGGAGAGCCAGCGGGTCTAGGAGGGTGTCCCAGCCCCTGCAGAGGTCCCGTGGCTATGGTGGGACCAGTCATGGGCTCTGGGATTGGCTACATTGTGGATAAACCAGTGTGTTAGTTATCTGTTGAGGCTGCAACACGTTATGACAAATCTGGTGCCTGAAAACAACAAAAATTTATTATCTGACAGTTCTGGAGGTCGAAAGTCCAAAATAGTTCCACTGAGTTACTTTTTCTTTTTTTTTTCCTGGAGGCTCCAGGACAGTTTCCTTGCCTTTTGCTTGCACTCCTTGGTTTGTGGCCCTGCACCATGTGGCCTTTGCTTCCAGCAGCACGTTTCGTACTCTGACTTTGACCTTCCTGCCTCCCTCTTATAAAGACCCTGTGCTTCCATGAGCCCACTTGGATCATCCAGGAACGTCTCCCCATCTCATGATCCCCAATTCAATCCCAGCAGCAAAGCCCCTCGTGCCACATGAGGGAATGTTGTCACAGGTTGGGGAATTAGGTGCGGATGTCTTTGGGGGTGTGGTTATTCTGCTGACCACATCCAGCGTCCGGGGAACTAGGTGACAGAGACAAAAGGTCTGGCTGATGTGCTTCTTTGTTGTGTGTGTGGCACAGACGTTCTCTGATGGATGACCTCGGGGAAGCAAATGGCACTTTTGCCATCACCCTACTAAAAATGTTGGGCGAAGAGGACCACTCACAGAATGTGTTCTTCTCTCCCCTGAGCATCTCCTCTGCCCTGGCCATGCTCTTCATGGGGGCCAAAGGAGACACTGCCGCCCAGATGTCCCAGGTACGTGTGCTGTTGCGAAGGAAGGACAACAACGTGCTTCTTTCTCTGGTTCCACAGAGCTGGTCTTTTCATATCCTTGCCCCAGCTGATGAAGACCAGTGTGGCTGGTAGTTGGGGGGAGGGAGGCGTGGTGATAGACAAAGGGCAGACATAGGTAGAACAGATAAGTTGTATAAGACAGTGAATTGTTTTTTTTTAAGGTTTTATTTATTTATTTTTAGAGAAAGGGGAAGGGAGGGAGAAATAGAGGGAGAGAAATAGCAATGTGTGGTTGCCTCTCAGGTGGTGCCCACTGGGGAGCTGGCCCACAACCCAGGCATGTGTCCTGACTGGGAATTGATCTGGAAACCCTTATGGTTCACAGCCCTTACTCAATCCACTGAGCTACACCGGCCAGGGCTCCTTTTAGTGTTTATGGGAGAAATCAAGTCATTACTTTATTTTCTCTGGATAAAAGCATCAATATATTATAGCAAACTTGTATCTTTAATAATATAAATTATAATCCTGTGCCATGAAAAGACCAGGGATTTAAACTTTGTTTTATTTGCACTTTTTTGCTAACATATTTCAAATTGAAATATAGCTATGTAAATGAACTTTTTGACAAACAGGTTATTTCTGGTGTATAATTGTGCACAAGTGGATGAAGGATGCAACAAGAACATGGACTTCTATCTTCGGGAGTCCTCTAGAGGGAAAATACAATCTGATTGAGCTGACGTGGGTTATGTGTGTCCTCGGCTACACACCAACTAGTGGATGATCCCTTAGGGAAGGAGTCCTTCACCTCTTTGTGTCTTAGAGTCTTTGTCTCGTGAAAGTGTCCCAGAAAATTGCATGGCTCGCCACATTGCCACGCATGTCCAGAAGCACGTCCACTGTCTGCACTTGAATCCCCTGTGGCTGCTCCTTCCAGCTCACGAGAGGGCTGCGGCTCAGGACTGGGGTTGGTGGGTGATGCAGGGACGGCCTGAACTCCCACTGCGGTTGACATTTAAAACACAGTCTGGGCTGGAGAACTTCTGTAAAATTGCTGATGAGATATTTTCTTGTTTATTTCTGCTCATTTTTGTAATTCCCAGGTCAGGTTAGATCCGTTCCAGCCACCTTTGTTCTGTTCTGTCTCCCTCCCGAGTTTTCACATCCTGCCTTCCTGGCCTGGGTCCATCTGGGAGGGCAGTGGTTTATACCTGGGAGGCTTTTGCCTCTTGGGGGCCTTTGGCTATGACAGTTTTGGCTGCCATCACTGAGAGGCGCTGCTGACATCTAGTGGGCGGAGGCCAGAAATGCTGCAAAATATCCTGCAATGCACAGGACAGCCCCCACAGCAATGTAACTGGCCCCAAATGTCAATAGTCCCAATGTTGGGAAACTCTGTGCTAGCTGGGTAAAGCCAACTCCTTCTGAGATAGGATCCTCTGTGATGTTTAGCTCTGAGATTTTTTGGAGGAGTAAAATGACAGTGTTAACGTCGGTGTTTTCTATGACCAGGTACTTTGTCTGAACAAAGTAGGAGATGTCCACCAAGGTTTCCAGTCACTTCTCATGGAAGTTAACAGATCTGACGCTCAGTACTTGCTCAGAACCGCCAACAGACTCTTTGGAGAAAAGACGTGTGATTTCCTTCCGGTAAGTAGTAACTCACACGTTGGTTAAAGAGAAGTTGAAACTACAATAGAAACTATAGGGGAACCGAGATAATGTACAACTTGACTGCCTTAAAAATGCGCTTAGAATTTTACCTGTGTAACTATAATTTTGAATTTTATGGTGGCTTCTGCGTTATGTCCTTTATAAATTGTTTCTGGTACATTCCTCCTGAACCTCAATCTCAACATGTCTGTCCTCCGGGACCCAAACCTGCTTCTTACCCTTGATCTGAGTGGTTCGTGTTGATTGCAGCATATAATCCCCGAGTCCCCTAGTCCAGTGAAAGAACCTGCTACGATTCAGTAAGTGAGGACCACAAAATGATGCTCCGTAGTATGTGGAGTGATGCTACCCTGACATGAAGGGAATAATCAGGGCCAGCCTCCCATCTTCTTGGCTGGCGGTTCCCAGGCTGCTTCTGTAAGATTCAAATACCTCCTGTCCGGCCTGCTGGTGGGTGCTACTCCAGAGAGGTTGCCTGTTCTGGGCATAAAAATCATTGGAGATAATGCTGGATCTTTCAGCTGGCTAGGTCTCCCAGGATAAGCAGAAGTGATTCCAGGGGTCTCCTGGTTAATCGATGTTTGTTTTGAACGTCAGCCTGATCTTCGAAGAGTGTGACTGGGGAATGTTGGGGACACAGGGAGCCACCTTCTACTTTTCTTGCTTGCTTGGCTCTTCTCTCTACATCTTCTTTCTTCTATAGAAGCTAAAATACTTGAGAACAGGAGATGGGCAGAGGATAGACACCAACTGCCAGGCACATTTTATCTGAAACCGAGTTTTTGTGAGGTGAGTTACCTTTGGGATTGAATGTATTGGGCACAGACCCTTCTTGATTTAACCCCACCTAATATTTCACAGCTCATCCTCTGATGCCATGTTTTTCCCAATCCCTTATTCTCTCTCTCTCTCTCTCACACACACACACACACACCCATCTAGGCCAGTGACATTCCACTCCTGGAGGACCTGTAGGATTTCTTGATAATCCAGTTCTACCATGGAGCCTCCCAGTCAGACACTGGGGCTGGTGCTGGTGATGCAGAAATGGGGAAATCAAACAAAAAATATCAAACACAAAGTCCAGAGGGAGTCTAAGTGTCTGATGCATGTTCATCATGGGCTCTTTGGTGCATGCCTGCCCCTGTCACTTTCTCAAAACATCCTGTAAGTCACTATGTGCTTACATCATCTCTTTTCTCTGCCTGGGAGGCACCCCAAGTCTCATGTCAGGCCTTCACCCCGGTGTCCAGCATGGAGCTCGGGGCCAGGCCCAGCGTCAGGGATCTGTGCATTTTTGTTAATTGTGTGAATGAGTCTTAAAGGGCAGGATCACCTGCACAAGCAGTTAGGCTAGAAACATGGTCAGAAAGAGCAGATGTTTCCAAAGCATGGGCAGCTTTGCGGCAGGGGCCAAACTCAGCATCTCACTTTGCAGGCCTTTAAGGAATCCTGCCGGAAGTTCTATCAGGCAGAGCTGGAAGAGCTGGCCTTTGCTGACGACACCGAGGAATGCAGGAAGTGCATCAACGACTGGGTGACACAAAAGACAGAAGGTGAGAGATTTCATTTCAGTAGACTTGGCAAGCTATGAAGGAAAGGGAGGGGAGGTGGCTGGGGGTGTGGCCTCCATGGTGCTGACACTGCGACCCTGTCACCTGGTTGTGTGGGTTGCTGCGATTTCAGACCAGCCATTAGATTCTGTGATCTTTCTTGGGCTTATCAGATCCCAAAATGGTGACTTTGAATAAATAATGATCAAGTCGTAAGAAAAACTGACCATAAGGATCTCAGATGCCTTCCCCATTGGACTGTTCTAGCAAATCCCAGAAAAATGCTTCCTTCCCGGGAGCTCTGTTGATCTTCTCTCTGGGAGGACCCTTGCCCTGCCCTGAGGGCAGAATGACATTCAATTTGGGCGACAGCTGCAAGAGAGCCACCTCTCACATTACCTCCCTGTGGGAATGGAAGAGCTTTGGTTTCTTTCTCGGCCCTCTCCTTCTTTGTCACAAGGCTGTGGCTACATTTGCTTTTGGATTGTGACCCTTTCTGAGTTTGCCTTGGAGTCAGGAGCTGCAGCTTATGTAGAGCCTGCACTGTGCCCTGTCCGGTCCACATTCCATCAGAGAGATCTCTATCTATTGTTCCTGCCTGGAGTTCAGAGAAAAACGACATGCTTTTAAGCACTCTAAATAGCTAACCTGTAATTTAGAGACTTCCAGACTCTCTGTGCCCACCCAGCACTCATTATTCCATGTGCTCAATTTTTAAGGCGCACCCGCTGCGTCTCAGGCAATAGCAATGGTCCCGCTGATCCTGAAAGCCAGTAACATAATGACCCTCCAAAGGGAAGAGTCTTGCAGGGCTTCCTAGGTGACCTGTGCAGTGGTCTTCTGCTCTCCAGGAGGTGGAGCTGTTCTAAGTCATGGGGAAGCCAGGATCTTTGCCACACCTCTCCTTCCCACACTTGGCACTTCCCCTCCTCAGCTGCTCACACTTTTCCTTCCATCAGGCTCACCATCCACATGTTTTTCTAGAATGCTAGAGCTGGGGGTATTCTGGGGATCACCTTGTCCTCACTTTCATTGGACAACTCAAGTTGGGCCCCTGTGTCGCATCCCTCTAATCCCTTTGCCCCATTCACTCCATTCAGAAAGCCTACCTTCTCCCGTGGTGGGTCTATACTTCCCATTCTTTGGCAGGCTCTCCTCACCTAGATGAGACTTGAAGGTTAGCATAGAGCAACTATTTCCAACAACCAGCAGCAACCTCCAGGAGACACTTGGCAATGGCTGAAGACATTTTTGGTTGTCACAATTGGGGGAAGTGCTGCTGGGTAACCATCTTACAATGCACAAGCCAGTCCCTGCCACAAAGAATTATCCGGCCTAATCACTAGCCACCTAGGTGACCTTAGCAAAAAAGTCAGGCAAATGCCCTGAATCTGAATTTCTACGTCTATAAATCGAGGGCAGAACACCAGTTGACCTGCCTGTTTCAGGATTGTTGTTTCAGGACAAACAATACCCTGTGTGGGTGTACAGCCTGAAACGTCATCATCCTGATCCATCAGGCGGCCAAACAGACAGGGCTCTAGCCTGGCTGTCGACGAAGCCTCGGTATCGCAGGTTGAAGAGACTTTTTTATAAAAGAATGATTATTCCCCCCACCAAATAGCAACAAACTTCTCTCATGTTTTTTACAGGTAAGATTTCGGAGATTCTGGGTCTTGGCACGGTCAGCCCGCTGACCAAGCTGGTTCTTGTGAATGCGATCTACTTCAAAGGCAAGTGGAAGAAGCAGTTTGACCGAAGGTACACGAGAGGGATGCCCTTCAAAGTCAACCAGGTAGGGACAGAGATTTCAGGTACACTGCTACTTTCTTTAAGTCACCGCGCTGGGAAGGCTGTGAATGGAGAAAATCAACCATTTATTTCACACCATCTTGATGGTTAATCCACGTCTGAGTGGATTTCATGCCCTCCCCTCTACGTATCTGTTATTGGAAAAGGGAAGAGAAAAATGAAAATAATTTTTCTATTGATAGTTTCCTTTTTTTCATCCTTGATCCAATTGACCTTCTATCTCTGGTCATATTATTGTGATTGAAAGAAAATTTCTAAGCCTTGGAATTATGGTTGTATTGTTGTTGCTGGCGAAAACAAGCTCCTCTGCAGTGTCGAGAGAAAAGAATTTCCAAGGGCACATGTGTGGAGAAGATTAAATGTGACGACAAGACTTCATTGGGGTGAAGGGAATTGAGATGCCCTGGGGGACGCAGAGAACCGGCAGGCTCTAGCAGCAACTGCCGTGACACTCCTCTTAATCCTCCGTATATTTTCTTTGTTTTCAGTAAAGAACAAGGTGCCATGCAAACCATCTAACCCAACTTTTCGATTCTTTTCCAGCTTGAGTGGGGCCCCCCTCCCAAGCAATCTCTTTCGTGGACCTACCAATTGCGGTTCCATGCCTGCTCTCCAATTTGATTATCTTTCCAGTTTTCCCCGGCTAGGCTTGGAACTCAAAGGCAGATTTCCCACCCAAATAAATCTTACCACCAGAGCTCATCCTCCCCTGTTTGTCTCCCAGAGTGCCTTCTCATGACACCGCAAGTCCCCCATTTCCACTGGCAGCACTATCACTGTCTGCATTTACTTAGATTCCTTCTAAAGTGTCAGTGACAATGATGCCTATTGATTGCCTTAGATTCGTGACTAGACAACTCTGAGCACAAGGAAAGGGGTATTAAGAGATAGAAAGGCTGACTATTTTGAACTTTTTTTGGATCTTTTAAAAATAAAAATTGTATATATTCAAGGTATGCAAGACGATGATTTGCTATATGTAGTGAAATGAGTAAAGCTATGTAATATATCTCCCCACATAGCTGCCTTATTTGAGTCTGATGAGCGTCCCTGAAGTCCACTCTTAACAAACTTCCAGTAGTCAGTGCAGTGTTACTAACCATAGCCATTGCGCTGCACATCAGATATCCAGACTTAGAAGCCTTGCATTAGAAGTACTTTTCTCCATTCCCTGTTGCATATGGTAATGGCTGGGGTCAATGGCTATTAGCTTGGAGTTTGACCTCAATCAACTTGATAATAGCATATTGCACAAAGACTTAAAAGTCTACAATATACTTGATGCAAGCTTTAAAAATGGTGGAGGCTACACATCTTGTTAAGATTCCTTCTCCAAGAAAACCAAAGCTGTAAAACCAGTTATATAATTGAGCAACGTTTCAGAATAAAAGTCTAACTCCCTCTGGTCTGTATATTTTCTCTAACCTGATCCTCCAGCCCAAAGGCCTGAATACTAGTTAATTCTCCTCTCAACTCAGAAAAATAATTTTTAATTATACGGTCTCTGGGAGTGCTTCTTTATGCATTTTATCAAAAGGGAAAAAACACAACTTCTTCCAAAAATAATGAGAGAGTTTTATGTCTGTCTATATTTGCCAATTTATTCTCTCTCACCTGGTTATAATTGATCTGCTGGGGCATGAGCATGTTATACTCAATACTAATATGTAATAATGAGGATTTTATATCTACCAGCATGAATGCACAGAAGTAATAATCCTCTTATATGTACCTAGGGGTTCTGTGAAACAGACATATTTTTAGGGAACGGTGCTCATTTTTCAGTAATCTGATTTTAATTTCATGTTTTCATTAGGAAAAGAAGACAGTGCAGATGATGTTTAAGAAAGCTGAATTTAAAATGGGCTATGTGGAAGGGGTGCACAGCCAGGTCCTGGAGCTGCCCTATGCAGGGGAGGAGCTGACCATGGTCATTCTGCTGCCCGATGAAGATACTGATCTCGCGGTGGTAAGCCCTTGGCAATGGATCTGAGTGTCTGTGTGGATCCAGCCTTAGCACCTCTCTTCAAGTCCATTCACCAGACAGCGTTTGAGGAGTTTCCAATACAGGGTTGTCATAAAGAATGCTGGATGGACATCATTGCATGTCTTTGGTGGGGATGTGTATGCATTTCTACGGAGTATGTATCTAGGAACGGAATTGCAGGTAAGGACAAATGTTGATGAAGCTAAGAAGACAGAGTTGCAGGAACATGAGCATTTTTCTTTATTCTGAAGAGAGGGGGTAGCTGAGGGCCTGATAACTAAGGAATGAAAGTCCTGGAAAAGGATAAGGATTGATCTGGGCAGCCTTTCCCCAACATTCGTATGCATATGGGTCTCCTGGGGAGTCTTGCTACAATGCAGATTTTGATTCTGGGGGCTATGGCTTGAGATTTTTGCCAGATTCCAGGGATGCAGGTGCTGTTGGTCATCGACCACACTTTGAGTAGCAAGAATCTAAAGTGCAGGGGAGGCATTTACCTTGGACAGGAGGAGAGAGCCCTCTTTCCAAGACAGACAAAAGATGGAGTTCAGGAGGAAGGGACATTTGTAAGGTGGGAGGTGTAGGACCAACAGTGTGCTGGTTGTTTGGCTCTCTGGGGGTGGAAGAAGCCCTCCTATGTCATGTGTGCCTTTTCCCTGGTATCAGTACTCCCACACAGCTAAGTTTAGGTTACCAAGAGTTTGACGATTGACTCTTACCAGGGATACAAGCCAGCTCCCGCACACCAATGCACAGGATGCTGAGGGTCCTGATTTCTCTGGTTTCTCTGTGAAATCAGGGAGCTGTGGGCATACGTCAAGGATGAGATCTGTCATGACTACTTAAGAAGAAAATCAGAGGAGTCTAGGAATAGAGCTAACATCCAAACAGCTGTCAGTGGGGAGGGGCACTCACCTGGGCTCCAGGTGGTAAAGGGAAGGAGAGGAAGATGCAAGCTCTTTCTCCTTTTATTTTTTCCTTGTGAATAAATAGAGAGAGTGGTGGGTCTCGGAGGTTTGGAAGCCCTCCCCAGGGCAGACAGAGGAAAATGGGGTGCCAGTGGCAGCAGGCCCACTGAATTGCCCGTTTCTGCTCTCCTTTCCCCAGCAGCCAAGCCCCTACCTTCCCCCTCAGACAAGCCCTGATTTCCTCTTTCACAGACCAGAGTTCTGGGCCTTGCTCTATGTCTCCTTTTCAACAATCTCTCCAACTCACAGTGATGTATATGGCATGAATATAATCAATTGGCTACTACAGTTTTCCAAACTAGAAAACATTTGGAATGAATGTGGTACACATGGTTTAAAAAAAACCCGTCTCTTTGTCTCCGGTGCTTTCTAGCTATTTTACTTTTGTTTCCATAAAACAGGGAAAAGATGAGAATTTGAGGGAAGATCTTGGTGTGTTTACAAGATGGACAATCTCTGTAGATTTTCCTCACCCAGAACTCACCATCCAGTTCCTTGTCATGGGGGGAGGGGAAGGGGGTGCACACCAGGTGGCTGTCATCTCGATTTTTGGATTCGACTCTTTGTTATTTCAGGTGGAAAAGGCACTCACACCCGAGAAGCTCACAGCCTGGATGGATCCAAAGAAGATGACTTTGAATAAAATTCAAGTTTTCCTTCCCCGGTTTAAGCTAGAGGAGAGCTATGACTTGGAGCCTGTTCTTCGAAGTTTAGGAATGACTGATGCTTTTGAGGAAGCCAAGGCAGACTTTTCTGGAATGTCAACTAAGAAGAACGTGCCGGTGTCCAAGGTCGCACACAAGTGCTTTGTAGAGGTCAACGAGGAAGGCACGGAGGCGGCCGCGGCCACTGCTGTGGTCAGGAATTCCCGGTGTGCTGGAATGGAGCCAAAATTTTGTGCAGATCACCCATTCCTTTTCTTCATCAGGCACCACAAAACCAACAGCATCTTGTTCTGCGGCAGGTTCTCTTCGCCATAAAGAGGGGTCATTTCTTATAGGGGCTCCTTTTTTTCGGCCAACCTCACCTCAATTCAGATTCCACATGACTAAATTGGTGCAGTGGTCTGAATGCCCAAATAAAGTATGTACACCTTGGATGTCTGTGAATGTCTTGACCGAACATTCCAGAGCCACTGAGAATAACTAAGGCTTTAGATGTGTGGAGTTTGGGGAGGAGAAGGCTATGCTTGTTCTGGAATGTTAGGGGAGCTCCTCCCTCTCACAGACTCTGCCCACATCTACCTGTCATAGGATGGCCAGCTCTCCTCACAGTCTGTGCCCGTTGTTTATAGGCATCTTTGGGAACATGTCAAGGATTCATGTTCCTTGAATCAGTCTTCTCTGTGCCCTTCCATCCTGCAGTGACCTCAAAGGTCATTAAGGTACCCACCACCCCTGCCAGGCTCATCTGGAGATACCAGTGTCCAGGTGCCCTGCCCACAAAGCCAGGGGTTGACGCTCCACAGGCTCAGCAGTGAGCTTCTAGACTGAGCTTGGAGCCACATCTCTGAAACATGCCCAGTCCTCTCCACTCCCTTAGCTTCCGAAACATACACACAACTGGAAGGAACCCCGACCGAACACTTCTAGGAACCAATGGCCCTCTAGTTAATCAAACATGGTCAGGTGTTATAAGCACCCCTCTTGCTTAAAAACAGACCTCCCTATCATTTTTTCTGATTAAGAAGAATTTGTGTTATGGCAGCAATTTGGAAACTATAGAAAAGTATAGAAGGAAGATTTGCCATTCACAGCTCCACTACTGGCAGTCATTAACTTTAACAACGATCTATGTCCTTCCCTGTTCCATGTATGCAAATCGAGGTTTATAAGCATTTCTTTTTTTAGTTGACTTTTTTAGTTGTATTTTTTCAATGATCATTTATCCCCCTATACCTTCTTCCACCTCCACCTACCTACCCCCCACAAAGTTTGTAAGCAGTTCAGCACAAGTGAACCATGTCCTTCTGTATCTTATTTCTACTCTTAATTACAACCTTCTTACAACTATCTGCTCTTGTCCTTTAGATGTGCAGATACATATATATAGTATCTTCTGTTCCCATACATATTGTTCTCTCTTTGCTGTTAATGCAATTCTATCTACTTGTCTGTCTTTGACCAGACTGCAGTGTGTTTTATTAGTAGGGCTTTGTAGTATGTCTTAGTTATTTATCTCTGCAATGGAGCAGTGCTGTCAATATTTACGGTTTGATCTTAGATGTCCTTGGCTCCCTTATAAACGTTACTATTATGGTCCTCATCTATTTTCTTCTTATTTTAGCCATCACATTTTCTTATAAATTTCAAATTGTTTATTTTTATCACTATTAGCTTCTTTTATTTTCTTATTTAAATAGTTTGTCTGTGAAACAGTTCTACTTCAAATGTTTAGGTTGGGCAATTTCTTTTATAGTGTTTTTCTTCTGTAAATATCTAGATTTTGGCTTGTGGGTTCAGGTTGATCTTGGGTTATCAGCTATGGTCTGCTGATAAAGGTTGAGTAAAGCTTCAAATCAGACCTCTTTGTGTGTGTGTGTGTGTGTGTGTGTGTGTGAGAGAGAGAGAGAGAGAGAGAGAGAGAGAGAGGCAGTCCCACCCAGTCTGGTGACCCGCATTTTCTGTCAGTCCATCAGGAAAACCCCATGGTCAGGGGTGAAGGAGTAATGCTCCAAGGGTACTCAATGCACAGCTGTTCGCTTCATCTCCTCACCCCTGCCAGGTTTTTTAAATGTACTGACATAACCTCAAGGATGCTAATGTAGATAGTATAGGCTGTTGAGTTAGGGTTTCATCCCAAAGGAACAAGGCTACCAGGAGCCAAGGCAGGGCCCTGAAACATCTGGTCCAGCCTACCTTCTCTGGAGGCTCCGAGTGTCTCCTCTGCCAGATGGCAGGCGAGCATTGCCTGCACCCACACGTCACAACACCAGTCTGCCTCCCGTGGTCGGCTTAGTTGTCTTGCTGCTTGGTGACTCTTAATTTGTTGTTATTGTTTGTTTGATTGATTAGTTCTCAGAATCCTTGTTTCTCTTCTGCCTTTAATTGCTCTAGAGCTGAGTTTCAGGAAGAGAATCGAACTGCTGCTTTGTGCCATCTTTGCAGGCAACTGAATCATCTTTTTAATAATGTTTGTGCCTATTCATCAAGGCAGAAAAAAAGGTGGTTTTACCATATACTCATAGGCCCTTAATAAATTTGAATTTACTCTTTAAAAAGGAGAAATTGTATTTTATAGTCTCCAGATTGGAAAAAGTCTTTAAATACCAAATCTTGGCAAAGATCAACAGCAACTCTTACACAAGGATGGAGGGAGCCCAAATTGGCAAAACCGGTTAGACAAGCACATGTTACACATTTGTACACACTGTGACCGGATATTCCACTCCTGGTTAGAAACCCTAGAAAAAATTTATGTTCAAGAGGCATGCAAAAAAAAAAATGCTCATAGCAACATTGTTCATCATAGCAATAAGAAATGTAAAAAAATAGGGAAAACACTGAATTATTAAAGTGAATAAATCATGCTGCATTCCTACAGTGGAACCAGGGTCATTGCCTCGTTCTGCTCTGGGGCACCATTCACATAGCTGGCACATTTTATACTGCACATAACATTACTGGTGTTTTCTGGAAGTTGTACAAATTTGTGCAGAATACCATATATTAGGAGAAATAAACTAATTATAGCTACCACCATAAAACACAATGCTGACCAAAAATAACAAGTGTCCATTGCATTTGCATAATGATAAACAATAGGCAAACTGATTATCGTGCTGCCTAGAGATACATACATATAATAAAACTACAGAGGAAAAAAAACAAAAGAATTAATGCAAAATATAGAATAGTATTAAATCCAGGACAGGGAAGGAATGTGATTAGCTAGGTCAGAAGGGAACTTTAAACTTATTCATGATACTTTGTTTCTTAAGCTGGGTAGTGGATATTAGATATTTATTCAGTTTACTGTTAACCTATAATATACATCTATGTAAATCCATTGCATTATATGCATGGCACATTTAACAATGAAAAGAAATTTAACAAAATAATGGATAAATCATGGTATAATATGATGCGTCAAGAACCACGATCAGCTAAGAGAGGTAAGATTAAATATATTGCAAAGTTAATAATCGAACTAAATATAACTTCCCTATTAATGGACAAAATCCTTTAGATTGGAAATGAAAAACAGTGTCTTGCCAAATGTGGATTTCAATTAGCATTTCTCAAACCAAGTGACACAAAGTACGAATGGGAACTGATAGGCAAAGATGTCTCAGACAAATTTGAAAGAACGGCCGCAGTCAAGCTATTAATAATATCAGGACAAGTAGACTTTAAGGAAATGCATGAAAATGGAGAAGTGCTATCATTTGATTCAGAAAAGGCTATGATGCATAGGGAAGGTAAAATTTATACTTCAACATGTCTCTTTCAATACCACACCGATGAGCATCGAAGAAATAAATCCTACAAGCTGGATGAAAAAGTTCGGTGTTGCACTGCACTTTGAGACCCGTTTTTTTTTGTACATCTTCACACCCTGAAATTAAGATATGACTTGATGTGATCGTTACTGTCTGTACATGCTTGCGTTTAGCCGTGACTGTCTATGCTTTTTTTTACTTTAAATTATTATTGATGTTATATGTGTTGAGTATAGTTGTCATTTTTTTAAAGATTGTATTATTGGCATTGCAACATTATTGTGAATGTCAGAAATTATTGAAGTGAAACAGTGATGTGGAATTTGAAATTAGAGAAGCAAATTCTTTTTTTAGTTTTTTTTTTTTAATTGATTCTAGAGAGAAGGGAAGGAATGAGAAAACCCCTCCCTTCCAGGGAGAGAAACATCAGTCAATCATCTCTCATACGTGCCCCTGTTGGGGACCAAACCTGCAAACTAGGCAAGTGCCCTGGCTGGGAATTGAACCCATGGCCTTTTATTTTATATTTGAAGGAATGAGTAAAATTTCCTATTTTCATGCAAAGCAATGACCCTGATTTATAGGAGCTATGAACAGACAAGCACAAAAAGCAATGCTAAACGATTACCTCTCACGTGCCAACAGCAAAATTGGCAGAAAGAGTGTTAGCAGCTTGGAAGAGAATCCCAAAGACAATGGTGCTGTGTTCGCTTCTGTTCGGCGGTGTTTGGTGATCCCCACGTGACAAAGCTCTTGATGGCGCAACATGCAATATTTGATGAAAAACATGAGCATCCATGGTGCTTGGCCCTGTAATGAATGAAGAGCCTCAGACACCGAGTATGTTTTAAGGTTATTCTGAAGTACATTTTGAAAATATTTCATTTTGCTTATGAACAAGAACAAGATATATTAAAATATATATCCAAATATATAAAAGAACTCTACCTGTTTATACAGTAAACATTTAATTAAAAGACAATATTATGTCACAATTCAACTGGCAGAGCCTTATTTCCTTAGTGATACGTGAAATAATGCGTTTTAGAGCCGAGGTCATTTTAGGATTGATGAAGTGTGGGGTAGTCCGTCGGGTGATTTCATTTCTTCCTATGTTACTGTCTGGAATGAGTGTGTGTTGAGTGTTGGACCCGACAGCTCAACTGTTCTCTGCTTTCTCTATTTTCCATTCTTAAATCCCAAAAGGTTCCCCCGACTTTTTCTCCCAGTCCTTCTATTGATTTGGGGGTCCACAGTGTTTTACATTCCACAAACATATTTTTTTGCCTTTTGAGTATTCCTTTTTTCATATTAGTGTGTATGTCTAAGCATATGTAATACTTTCCAGAATTAGCTAAAGATATTAATTGGAATTTTTAACGGTCTTGTCTGAATTGTTTTTCCAAGTCAACCCTGCTGAGTGTCAGTATTGGCCGTTCTATAGTAAACCAGTGATTAAAGAGTTTGAAGTTGAGGAGGAATACACATAAGTTTGCAATTTCTAAAGATTGTTGGGGCTGCTATATGGAGAATAAAATACAGGGGGCAAAAGTAGAAACAAGAAGCCCAACTGGAAGATTATTTAATAGTCTTGACAAGAGATAAGGGCTGTTTGCACTTGATCAATAGAGAAATGTACCTAGGGAAGGGAATACATTAGAGCCGTCTTTTAAAGAAGAAATCAGAGGTCTCAGTGTTGGAGAGAATGTGTCAGCAAACATGTGGGGGTGATGAGGACAAGGTAAGCTATTGGAGGGTTGAGGTGAGCAATGGGAGACAGCTAGAGGGGACCAGGGGTAGGAGGTTTTAGGTAGGTTGGGGGCCACCTGTCCCATTTTGAACTTGTTAGCCTCGAGATCCTGCACCATGTTATTTTTTGTTATGGAGAGAGCTTCATGGCTGGGTCTGGAGTGCAGCAGATTGTTTCCAATGGATGAAAGGCCATGGAAGAGGCTGGAGAGCAGGGGTCCCGGGAAGACAGAGTGTGGGTTGAGTGTCCTTGGAATAATTCTTTAATTCTTTCTCAGGCCAATTACCTCGGTCTTATCATCCCAGACTCTTCTTGACGGCGTGATCCCATTTCATAAATTACACATCTTCTTGATTTCCGCTGTGTGTGCCAATATGTTATCTTTAGATTCTGTAGGAGATGGTTCTTAGGTTGACTTTCTCTGAGGATTTTTCATGCTGTTTCTTTCTGTTTGATCTGAAGTTGTTTAGCTCTATAGGCTCCATGCTTTTTTCTAACAAAAACTTTTTTTACCTATTCTTAAAAAATGTGCACTCTGTTTATCTGAAAGGCACATTAAGCTACACAGCCCCAAATCCTTTGCAGTTTCTAAAAGGTAAATTGTCTGAATGTCTCGCTTACTGACTGATCCTCAGGGACTCTCATACTAAGCAGTGTTTAAAGAAATTTACTTTGGGATTTTCTATCTTTCCCCTGAAATTCTGTGGGCTTCAGTTTCTAGAATGCACCATGCCTTCCCCAGCTCTCCACGCCTTCTGCCAGGGTTTTTCTGGAATTTACAGGAGTTTTTGTTTTCTCCCGTGTGTCAGACAAACCTAACTGCAGACTGGATCCGTTGCTGTGGGGGTGGTAGTCTATGGTAGGGGGGCACCTCCCAGTGAAGCTATGGGGGCACAACACAGAATGGATCAAAGACAGCAAGACAAATCAGTCTCCAGATGGTCTCAGTCTCTTTGAACTTCAGCCCTCAGTAACTGGGCAAAGGTGGATATGCAGGTAGAAGACTTCAGACATTGGCTCCTTGGACACTGAGAAGGCAGTTGCTAACAATGCAGAAGTCACTAACTAGTTACTATATGACCTTGAACAGGTAACTTAACATCCTTCGGGTTCAGCGTCTCTTCCTTTGTAACCTTTGGGGGTTTGTGCAGATGATCCCTAAGTGGCGTCCAGCTGCAACGCTCTCTAACAAATGTGCGGCACAAAGCTGTTCGGGGCCACATGCTTTGCTTTCTGCCTTGTGAGTTTTCGTGAGTTTCTGAGCTTTTGTTATTTCAAAGATGACTTCCCTCGTTAGGACTCTAAGTGTGCTCTAGTGTGCTTGTTATACTGACACCTTTTCATTTCAGCTCAAGACTTGGATGATCGTTGCCAGTGAGAATATGGCCAAACGAAATCATGTTTTCTGTGCTCACACTTGTTGGATCTTCATCTTTGTCAATGGAAGTATTGCTATTTGTCTCTTCAACATTCGTCAGTGACACTCCTTTCCTCACTCGTGGCCTCTGAAGGTTCTGTCAGCAGAATTAAGGCCTTTGCTCATTGTTCTCAAGGCTTCTGCTTGCGCCTGAGAAAGGGGTTTAGGCCAAGGTCTCTGGGCAAGCTCCCTCTCTTCCCAATAGAAGTGACATTCAATTAGGGGACTATGATTTGGAGGAAAGGACTCCCACAAGGCTCAGCTCCATGGCTCCTGTCGCCTTCCTGCTGCTGGTTGGAAGTCAGCTTCTTTCTATGCCAGACCCTCTGGCCTCCTCCCCAGGGGAGGCCTGGGAGTTCTGGGTTTGGGGGCAGGTGGGGGCAGGTGGTGGCAGTGGGGAGCTGACCTCCTGGGAAGCACAGCTGGCGACTGAAATGTACCATAAAGCCCTCCAGCTGGGACAGCCTTCCTTACCAAGCTTATCCAAAGGGCCAGAAAGCTTTTCTGAAGGTGCATGAAGGAAGCAAATGTTCAGGACACAACGCAAGTGTGTTTTCTGAGAAAGAGGCTTGAAACCAGGTTTGGTTTTTTTTTTTTTTTTTTTTCTGATTTGAAATCCAGATTGTTCTGATTGAAACCAGGTTTGTTCTGGTTTGAAATAAGGTTTGTTCTAGGAAGCCCAGGATCTCTGATACTTCTGCTTTCAGGGGAGGTTGAAAGATGATTTTGTATGTTTAGGTAGACATCAGAGAGAAATATCAGTGGTGATGGGTGGGAGGGATAAACACATCATTATTGTTAAGAGTGACAAGAGATGGAGAGGACATTTATTGGAAAGTCACAGAGATTTGGTATTTGAATAGGGAGGGATTTTAGGAATAATCTAAACACCACTCTTATTTTTATGAAATCCAAGACCCAGAAAGCTTGTATGGCCTGCCCAGCACCCTGCACATCACCTTACACGTTAGTTTATGGACTATTTTTGAATGAGGAGTGCAGGAGCACAAACCTGCAGGTGGTCCTGAATGATGTGTGTGGAAGGAGAATGAGAGGCGTGAGACCCTACTGGAGTCATCGATGTCTCTTGTCCACAACCTGCTCTGACCTTTGCTCTAAGTAAGCCCTAAGACACAAGTCTTACTGTTTGTCTGTCTCTGTTACAAACAGTAACAGAGAGCTGTCTCTGCACTTCCTCCTATATTTATAGAACAGCATCCACCAAGGCACAACAGGAGAAACCTAGGCTGCATCCTGTTTTCCACCTTTCTGGTGCCTCCTGTTCTAGTCATTGCAACCCTACCGCCCTCCAACCCTTCCCTGGTTCTTCTGGGCCACACTTATGTACTCCCTCCTGATCTTTATTAGGGTCCTAGTTTTTAAAAAGTAAGTGTATAATATACAGAGGATGTAGTGCAGAATTATATACCTATGTAATTTTTGAATTTTTATTTTTTTCTTTATTTTTATTGTTGACAGTATTGCAGATGTCCCTATTTCCCCTCATTGGTCCCCCATCCCCCGGCGCCCTCTCCCACTCCCCTTTGGCCATCACCACGCTGTTGTCTGAGTCTGTGGGTGATGCATGCATGCTCTTTGGCTAGTGCCTTTGCCTTCTGTCACCCAGTTCCCCTCCCCACTCCCCTCTGACAGCTGTCAGTCTGTTCCATATGTCCATGCCTCTGTTTCTATTTTGTTCATCAGCTTTTTTGGTTCATTAGGTTCCACATATGAGATCATATGTTATTTGCCTTTCTCTGACTGGCTTATTTCATTTAGCATAATAATCTACAGTCCAAAAACTAAAAGCAGTTCCCTTAAGATCGGGTACACCTATATAATTTTATTAACCAATATCACTCCAATAAATTCAATTAAAAATAAAAAGTAAGTATATTCATATCATCTTCTGTTTTTCCATGCCTCCATGATAAAATTTGAGGAACATGTCCTTTTCTGATCTTTCCCCTCACCAATTCTGTATTCTCTTCTCTTCCTATTTCTTCACACTTTTATGTAATTTTTCAGCTGTAATGAACCTGGTACTTTGATGAATATCCCACACCGCGTGGTGTCCTCGTGTCCATGGGTATTGGTCAAACAGGGTGCCGCCTCTCCATTTCTTGTCATTATATTGAGCACCTTACAACCAGGAAACTTTCCAGGTGGTCCCAGGTAAAGGTAAGACAAGAGGTACCCCACTCTCTGTAAGTGACCACAGACTCATTGCCTGGTCCACATGAGTTTAGGCCTCCCCATTTTAAAGATGGGAAAAAACCTGTTATTGAGAGATTTGAAATAATGGGCATTTAAATAATTTTCAATAATCATACACCTAACAGACAGAAAGGACTTGACCTTTCTGGTTGAACCCTCCCATTGGTACCTTGCACAATGGGCAGCTACCTCTGTAGAATGCAAAGGTCACACTGCCCAACATCCACTGCCCCTTATTTCTAAACAATAAGCAAAATTACTTATGAGCATGGTTGTCCAAACAGAATTTCTTATTGGACTCTGAGTCTGTCCTGAAGGCAAAGACAAACTTTTTATTACAGAAGCACTGGTTGTGATTATAACTTTAAAAATCCCACCCATTGAAAGTCAGGTTACAGATATGGTGCCCACAGAAACTGTTCTTCCAGGTTGCAATTTCTCTCAGCTGTTTAACAAACCAATTAAAAACATTTCCAACCTGACACCGCTTGGTGTCGCTATTAGTCTGTTCACCAAATGATGATTTCCTTTTCCTGTATTCTAGACAAATGACAACCTGTTTATTTGAAAGAAATACTTCTGGGCTAAGCTGAAATAGATCTATCAGAATCAAACTAAATTTCTGGCTTTTTAATATTATTTTTCAAAACTAAATAGGAATCAACTTCAGGTTTATTTCAGTAGACACATTTCTGAACCAAAAAAATCTTCTCTAATTACAAAGAAAAAGCCTCGGTTATTGCATCCAAGTCATCTTGGTATATTGAACAGAAATAGAAGGACCAGAAGGAAACTCTCAAAATGTTGTCAAGGCCAAATCAATGCAAAGTCAGTTAGAATATTGGGAATTGGTTTTTTCCAACTAGTAATTTGATTATTAGTACCGTTCTGATTTTTATGGTGCCGAAGATGTTGTGAGCACTTGGGTCCATTAAGGTGGGTGAAAAAAATATATTGAGTATGTACCATGTGAATATATATTTTTAAGCAATTTACATGTATAAAGTCTAATCATCTTCATCATTATGACCATTTTAATTATTTAATGTTTTTCAGCTCACCAAGCATTTATCTTAATGACTCCCATGAGGCAGAGAGAAAATATCAAAAAATACTCAGGGAAACCATCAGAAACAAAGAAGATACAGAGGAAACTTCCATGAGTTATACTCCCTATTATTATGGATTCATAAAAGTATACCAAAATTTATTAGACACATCTTGATATATGGCTGCACATTGTTCCTAGTACTTGCTAAGTTCCTTAGATTTCTTCATGGCTTAAAGAAAACCACATTAATAATTAAGACAAAAAAAAAAAAACTGAGGCAACTGTCTCCAGTTATTCAGTTCTAAGGATTATAACCTTCATTGGAGATCAAATATCAGCTGGATGAAGAACCAAGGCCAGCACAGATGCATGAAGTTCGACTACATCATGACTACCAAATCTTTATGTTAGTATGGATTTTGCTTTGAGGTCTAGACCTGTATAGTGAACTGCCTATTGGAAATTGTCTTCTGGATCGCCCACACATTTCCAAGTAAAGATGTTGTCCATCCCTGCATCGGCAGCACCCTACCCAGCCCCCACCTTATTTGCTCCCTGATTCCAGTGGCACCGTCATCCACCCCATTGTCCAAGCCAGAAAGCCCAGAAGTCATCCTAGCCTTCTCCTGCCTCTTACATCCAGTCACTCATGTGCTCCTATTTGTCCTGTGAATACTGGTATCTCTCGCCATTTGTCTTCATCTCTCCATCTCCACAGCCAATGATCTAGCTCAAGTTCTCATTATCTCTCTCTCAGAAAAGGGCTATTTCCCAGGTTCTCCTGTAGTCCGTTCTCCAGAGTGTTGTCAGAACCAGTCAAGAAAATCTGATCATGTCACACCTCTGCTCAGAGTTTCCCAGTAGCTAACCACTGACTACGGGACAAAATAAGAAAGCCTTAGTGTCTGCCCCTACCTGATGCTACAGTCCTCTGTGAAGATTTGTGCTATGGCAACACTGAACTCCCCAGACAGCACTCAAGGAATTTGGGTTGAGTTAATAAGGAAACAGTGTGATTTGATAGAGAAGAGACTTGTACCTCAACACCACCGATTTGTCACATGACCACTAAAACTTTTTTTGGGGGGTGTCCTGAAGTTTCTGTTGGGTTCAAAAATCCTCAAAAATGAATGATTAAATAACTGTATGAAAAGCATGTGGAAAGATTTGGGAGTATTAAGATTTATTAGTTTAGACATAAATTTTTAATTAGCCAGCTAAGCAGCTTCAATAAATCCTTTCTTTAGAGCCTGGGGTGTGGCCAGAGGATGCTGTAGGTACCCTGGACTTTCTTCACCAGGCAGGTTGGGGCCATTGCTGGGAGGAGCTCTGTTAATGCTGGGGGCCATCCACAGCTGGATAACCTTGAGTAAGTTAGTCTACTTCAGTTTCTCCCAAGCAAAGTTAAAAGAGCAACATTAACCTACACCACAGGCATGTTAATAAGTACATTTTTCCCCAAAGTGCAATGTACGAATTTTCATTACTCATAGGGCTACAATAATAGTTAATTGTCCCTAGTTCTCCTTGTTATTTACTGCCCACTCAAGCAAAAGATGTTACTGAAGGGACTGAGGGGGGGAAAGTTGCAAAAAATGCTGATGTGCCAAATAAGTCGCCAAGGTAATAAAAACGTAATCAAGACTGCAGAAGACCTTCTGATTTCCATCCCAACTAATCATTAGAGATTCTATTGCAAACTAATTTTCTTATCTCTTATCTCCAAGTCAGCGCCTCTGCCAAGGACTTAAAGGCTCAATTTATCATCTCCCTTAACAGGTACCTTGCCTGCCAATGTGCCTTGGCTCTGGACCTACCCAACTGATTTAAAGCAAAATTGATTCTGACTCACAATGTATGTGCTCTGGGTTTTAAATTCAGACGCCTAAATGCTGAAGTAACAGACAATGTAATACATCGTGAATATGCACCTCTTGCTCTCCCAGTCCCCTCTTCTGAATGACCAATATTGTCATGAGAACCAACCAAATGTATCACACCACCAAAGACCCTTTGTTTCTCTCTCCTATCAGGACATGAGAAGAAGAAGACAAGATAAAGGAGACTTAGAGAATGAAGAGCCTATAGAACATCAGAAATCAAAGCAGTTTACCAAGAGTTGGATCTCAGTTGACCCAGCTTAGTCTTTCCAATTATTGGTCAGTTGACAAGACCATTATATAGTATAGACCGAGAAACAAATCAGCAATGTGATTGAGTTTCTCAATAAAGATGAACAATCAATGTTTGAATTTTTAGGTGTTAGAGAGAATATAAGTAATAATTTTGCAAATGGATGCATAGTTAATGCCGCAAGCAGCTGTGAGAGTTGAAGGGGCCAGTTTAGCTTTATCTGGAAAACAATAAGCCGTCCAACTTCCATTCTAAATAGAATACTGGTTTATTACTTTTACGTGTTGAACCGCAGGCACTGACATGTTCGTAGGTTCAGTATATTGCAGTGTGTCATGTATCGATACATTCTAATACAAACAGTGATTATCAGAGAACATGATTACTTTATAACAAAACGATCTCTGTCATGTCTCCTTAAGTCTGCCGTTTTAGTCTTGAACCTGAAAACAACCTTGCAGGAACACGATTTAATACTATGCAAGGTGACATTGTCTTTATCTCTCCACGTCATCTAATTTCCTGCCCAAGCATGTGGACATAGGTTATTGTCTATTCCAACAATATGAAGATAAGTCCCCTAAACCTGCCACAGTCTGACTCCCCTCAAGGTTGGGCCCAGTGGGCAGGAAGTCCAGGCTGGACACAGCCATTACCTTTGCCAGTAACTGCAGAGTGCGGTGAGCTCCCGGCAGGCCCTGGGCCTGGCTCTACTGAATAATTCATCAGGATGGCCGCTGGCTGGGGAGTATCCTTCTTCCAGTGATTACTTGCTTTGTATCCACCCATTTATCTTCATTAAAGACTTTGTTTCCACTCAAATAATTGTCTCCAATTTTCCCACTTAACGATATTTTTTCCTCTGGCTTTGAGGTTTTAGATACTCTTCCTTCCTACCCCCAGTACCAGTACCAACCACCAATTCCCAGTACAATGGAAGTTTGCACCCTCACATCAATCCCACTGTTGGGGCACAACCAAATGTCACAAGGTTCAGTCTGGACATCACTAGTGTGGGGTCCGGACTGATGGAAATGAGACTTGAGACTTCTGGTAACTATTCTGACCCTTCTCTCGGAGACTTCTTTTTTTTGTGAAAATAATGATCAGTCTCCTCTTGCCAGGAGCAAGTTTCAATCGACGCAGCTGAACTAAACAGGTCACTTAAAAGTAATTTTTCAAGTGAATGTTTGATTTTTCACACTCCAAAATTATGAAAAAATACCTATTCATAGTCAATGTTAATCTTATTTTCCTTCTCTCTGCATTTCTGTGGTATTGAGGGAATAAGAATAAAGAATATTTTGACTCTGGTGCCATGATCTTTTTATCATGCCCTGAATTCTCAACCTATGATTTTACTAATAATTAATGTAATTCATGAAAAATTCCCCCCTGGTAATTTCTGAGCTCATTCTTTCTAATCTTTTTCTGAAGGTGGGTCCATCCATGTTGCCAGTATCTGATCGTGTATAAGAGTTTTGAAAAATCATTGTAAGTTAATTAAGTTTCGTGACTAATTTACTTAACAGTCTAGGGCATTAGTCATTGAGACCTATTGCTGAATATATGTCTGTTTTTTTCCCCTAGCATTTTCTCTCTTTTCTTTGTAAATAGCAATTTTACAAAGTCTTCATCAGTTCCTAATTGTTCAAATTTATCTTCTTCATTACACCTGCTAACGACCAATTTTAAAATGAATTCATTTTCCCTGCTTTTTGAGAACTGTTATTATATCTTATGTTCTTTGTTTATTACAGGATTTAAATTACGCCAGTATATTTTGCCTCTGGTTTTGGGAACAGCTAAAAAATCCATTGTGTGTAGTTAGCATAATTCATAAAAACTAAAATTAGGCATTTTGAGAAAAAAAGTTTTTTTCCTTCATTAAAAGAGTTATGTAATAACATTTCATCTAAATCTTGTAAAACGTTAAACAGGTTTAGCTACTGAAGCTTCTAACCTCCTTAGCGTTTGTCTTTAACACGTCTGACTCCTGAGCAAACCTGGTTGACTCTGACATCCACACTAGGAGTTTTTCTTCCCATCTACCTCAGAAAGTTTGGTCTTAAGTAATGACATTTTAATTCTTTAAACATCACATAGGTAATTTTTTGTCACAATGGGAAGTTTTTAGTCTTTCACATTTAAAATATTTTTACCTCTTACTTTTGTCTCTATTTTAATATTTGCATTCCAATGTGAATGTTAGAAATTAAATATTTTGAATGTGATACATGTCTGCAAAACTGTGTTTTTACTTTCTCTCCCCTTATGATTTTGTCATCTGCAGGGGCAGATTCCAAATGCATGTCTACCTTCACACGTGAAGCAACAGTCTCCAGAAAACCCGATTAAGTCCAGGTGCGCTCAGTGAGATTGATAGCACGGCTAAAAACGGCGTCAGACGTCGGGAGTTGAAAAACAGCACACCAACACACAAGTACACAACAAAAAGCATCCTTTTCCAATGTTGATTTCTCCCTCCCAGAAACTGAAAAGGGAGTTTGGGGCCCCTCTGCACCCTGCTCCTCTGCCCACTCCCAATTTCAAGGTTAGGCTGATGGCCCTGCATTACTGGATGTGTGTCCTTCCCTCGTGGGACATTGGACTCACTCCCTTTTGGTAGCAAATCAAATGCAGGTGTCACCTGATGCTTTTGCCAGAACACCCAGACCCCCTCTCTTTCTATTTTCACCTGCGACTTCCAGCACAAGTCTGCCCCCTGCCCATCCGGCCTTCCTCCCTGCCTCCAGCTCCCTCCTGGTCCTTCCTCTTGTTCTCACGCCCACAGCCCCTCCGGCAGGCAGGCAGGCGAGTAGTCCAACCTTTCCATCTGTAGGCACAGATTCTGCTTCCCTCACAGTTTCTCTCAGAATTGACAGTTTCACTGAAAACAAACAAAAAGCCCCAAACTACAAAACAAACAAATATAACACTATCTCGCTTTCTCTGTCATTCACTCACAGCTGCTCAAGGCTCAACATTCTGATGTGATTTAAAACCACCCCACATGGACAAAACCAAGGAGGGGGTGGAAGCAAGGGAGGGAGGTGGGGATGGCTGGGGTGGGGGGGAGTGGTGGGGAGTAAATGCAGACAACTGTAACTGAACAACAATAAGATAATTTTAGAAAAAGAAACAAATAAAATAAAACCATCCCTTCTCATTTCTCAGGCTGCCACAATCACCTCTGATCTGCCCCTCAAGCCCAATTCTATAGGTTGACCCAGTGCCATGCACAATGAGTCACAGAGTCCTGACTGCACAAGGGACTTGCAGACCAAGGTTGGCTGCATCCAGGGCGTGATTCTGTCCCCTTAGACATCATCTGTTTTTCTACTCTTGTCATTCTGTTATTTCCATGGAGCAGCTGAAGCTACTTGGTGGAGAGTGACGGTCAGTTCTCCTCACAGGTTTTCTGGCTCCTTTCTTCTTCCTCCATTTCTTGTGTCTGGGCCCAGCCCCACGGTGTGTTCTCATTCTTCTGATGCTTGTCAGAGCACAGGGGCTCCTGAAGATCAGGTAGCCTATTGTCCATGATGGCTGGCGACCACCTGGCTTCCAGGTTGACATTCCCAAATTGCTTCCAAATGGTGGGGCAAGAAATCCTGGGTGACAGTTGACAAGTGTGCAAGTCACAACAGAAGCATTTCATCCGGAGGCTTGGGAAACCTAGGTGTGCAGGGGGTGGCTCCCGCTGCCTGCTTTCCAGAGCTTTCCAGAGCAGGTAGGTCTCACTCTTCGGATCAGGGCAGTGCAACTAGGGCTTGTTGAGTCTCAGTGCTTGTCATAGGGAATCGGAGCGAGTCATGGAGCGGGCAGCTCTCCCTGGACCGTGTGGAGGTCCTGCGTGGTCTGTGAAACACCTGTGAATCCCTATTTGATGGCAAACAGCGTGCCTAGCTAGGGTGACCTGCAGGGACATTTTTTGGCTTGCTATTAGTATCTCAGAGTGGTTGGCAGATGTGTTGTTTCTGGGGACACCAGGCAGGAAGTGGGTTGGGTGCCCTTTCGTGCACACACCGGATGTGCACAGTGTTCTGACATGGGGCAGGACAGGATGCAGAGGCTGGTGCTATGGAAACAGTGTGTGATGGCGGAGAAAGCTGGTCTCCACAGGAAACATATTCTGCTCTGGGTGTGATAAGAAAAACCTGGAGTAGTTCTAAAACATGATGTCTTGGAAAAACAGAGAAGTCGTACTGGTGTGAGGATGTGTGGTGGTCTACTGGGGGCTCCTGGAAAGGGGGGCATTTTAATCGCCCATCACCTCTGAGCCTTCCTGCACCCCACTTCGCAGCTGCAGAATTCTAGCTTTGTCAGTAGTCAGTGAGAAGAACCTAAACTGACCTCTTGAACCCAGTAAAGTTGCTCCTGCTTATGTGTACCCCCTGTTTCCTCCATGTTCCCAGAGGTTTACCTCTTGGTACAGAATGTGGCTTGTGGTCCAGTTCTACAGGGTCCAGCAGAAGTAAGGCCTGCTTGAGTACGGTTGGTAGGGTAAGATCATGGGCATAATAATGTATAGGTTTAATTTGAACATTTCATGTAAAACGTCAGATGGTACGCTTGAGTGTGATATTGTTCTGTTACAGAGTCGCATGCTTATGATTTTGTAGTAAAAGATTTTGTAATGAAAAAGGGGCATTCTTTGTGCTGGACCTCGTCACCCTGGCCTTAGGCCACGCCTCCAAGAATGGCTGTGTGTGTAAGCCAAGGGTGTCGAGATTCTGGAATGTTTTGGCACAGGCTCCTGCTTATGTGGGCATCACACCGAGGAGAAGGATTATTCTCTCTCTCTGGCATCTAGAGAAACTCTTTGCAGGCCAGAAAGTTAATGAGTCTTCAGTTACCGCAGCACCTAAAACCCCAGCCGCACGTGTCGGCGTGGCTGTAATTGCGGAGCGTGCGGTCCTGAAGCGTGGACCATGCTTTCCCTTTTCTCTCAGCGCAGGGACCCCAGTCACACTGACCCTTTGTATTTAAAGGGACGCACGGAAGGCACCCCATTGTCTAGGAGGGAAAAGAAGACATTGTTACGAAGTGGGAATTGGAGTTCAGAAACATTTAATCAAAGTAGGAGACGCGTGATCATTTATTGTGCTGCTCCAGACACAGCAGGGAGTAAAAAATCACTTGTTCCTAATAGCTTTCTTCTCGTGGGGTGCTTGCCAAAAATAATCTCCTATTGCGTATTGTGAAATAATATGTGAGGCTTTTATTTCAATATTTTGTGTTAGCAAATTCATGTCTCTTTTTTACTGACTCTGTCTTACCAAAAATCTTTATTAATCTACATTATCAAGTGAAATTGATAAGAGAGTTCTCTTTTACTTACTAATAAAAAATGCAGAAACTGGCAAAAAGGAACATTTATAGCTTTAATCGATGCTGAAGCTGGGCTTTCAGTTGAATTCATCAGAGTTCAGTTTTTCTCTGTTTCGGGTCCCTGCCTTCTATTGGGTAGCCTTCATTCTTCGATTTCACGTGGTGGGCCCCCAACATTTCAGGGCTCATATATTTTCTGATTGAAGTGCACAGATGCAAGAATTTAATTCTTTTCCAGTAGGTCTCAAAAAGGGCCTTATGTAGTCAATGGACTGACTAAATCACACGCCCAGGCCTCCATTCATCGGCATCAGCGCATGCCAGCTCTGCTCTGGTGGGTCAGGCACTAGTCATGTGCCCACCATCCCAGCGCGGGTGGATGGAAAACAGGGAGGGCGTGATTCCCCACAGAAAATCCCCCCACCTGTCACTGCTGGGTAGAATGAGCAAATTGCACAGTGGTACCAGGAAAAGTGGGAGCTACTAAAACACAAGGCTTAGCCCTTTCCAGCCCTCCCCTGGAGATCTGATGCCTTCTTCACTCCGTCAGAATTAGACAGGAGCCTACCTTTCTGATTCGGTATCACACACAGCACCACTTAGGTGAGGGGGGGCGGGGAAGATAAAAGAAAAATAACTTTGCAAATGCACAGAAACACAAAACAAAGCTCACTGGAGCAGAGGCGAGGAAGAAGGTAGAAATCCAGTCACTAGGGCACAAGCCCAGGGGCCAGTGGTTCTGGCCTCGGTGGGCCCAGCCCTATTTGCTGTGCCCCAGGCTGGGGGTGAGAAAGACTTTTGAAAACATCTCTTCACTCTGAGCACATCTATTTGCCCGAGGGCCCCATGTCCTGGGGAAATGGCTTTGACAGGCTCTCCTACTGGCCTCACTAACAGGACCAGGTCCCTGAGCAAGGCAGCGATGAACTTTTTGCCTCAGGAGGAGCCCTGTCACCGGGCTTTGATCGCCTATGGATGGCAGCATTTTATCTGCGTGTTCATCGGAAACAGAGATGCATTCGTGAGCTGGCGTCTTGCACTGCAGGTGAGTGGTGGGAGTGGACGGGCCCCACTGAAATGAGGATTTGTTTTGCACGTGATTGTCTTTAGTGATTTAGTATAAAGGGAACATGCGAGAAAGCATGGGGGGAGATGAATGAGGCCTCATTCTCTCTGCCCTGCACCCCTCCCAGGGCCTGCGGGACAGGATGACTGCCAGGCCTGCCTTGCCGGCTGATTTCTGTCCTCGCCTGTAGGAGTACGCGCCCAGCCTGGGGACTCTGTGGACTGCAGGGATTAAGTAGCGCAGACTAGGAAGCTGGCTGCCAAGGCTGACTGGCTCTGTGACCTTGAATGAAACCCATGTCCCCTCAGGGGCGTGTCAGTATACATGTGTAAGAGTTGACAGAGTGATGGCTGATGTGCTTCCCAGCTCTGAAATCTCATCAGTCTTTCAGCTGGATCTTGATGGCTGTGCATCATCATTGCACTGTCCCGTTCTGGGCACTGTGCTCCCCTTTATGCACGTGATCTCATTTCATCCCCACTCCCACCTTCCCGGGCTGGATGGTCATCCTTTCACAGACCAGGGTGCTCTATCCCTGGGAAGTGACACGGCTTGCTCTAGATGATTTCGCTATGAAGAGGCAGAGCCAGGATCCCTTTGAGTCCAAAACTCATGGTGCCTGCTCAATGAAGTCAATTTCTCTGCCAATAATGGATTTATTTTTTAATTCATGCATTAATTTATGACAGTCTTTCAGTCAAATGTATCTAAATCAAATACAGATTATTATATTATTGAACCAGGGACAGTTGGCTCCTTTAACAATACCTGTTAGTTTATCTGTAAAA
>VMDR010006347.1:0-46040 GCA_007922815.1 Macrotus californicus
AAGACATGTACAGATTTAATGCAATCCCTATCAAAAGCCAAAATGGCTTTTTAAAAAAATGGAAAAAGCAATTCTAAAGTTCATATACCATAGAACCACAAAAGATTCCAAATAGCCAAAGCAATCTTAGAAAGAACAAAGCTGCAGCATCATCACACTTTGTGATTTTAAATTACATTACAGAGCTATTGTAATCAAAACAGTATACTATGGGCATAAAATCATATATATATAGCAATGGACCAGAAATAAACTCCTGAATATAGGGTCAATTAATTTACAGCAATGGAGCCAAGAATATACAAAGATGAAAAGAGAGTCTCTTCAATTGGTGGTGTTTGGAAAACTGTATACTCTTATGCAAAAGAACTACCCCTAGCTTACACCATACACAAACATCAACTCAAAATATTGTAGATCCAAGTCCTGGCCAGCTTGCTCAGTTGGTTGGAGCATCTTTTATACACTGAAAGGTTGCAGGTTTGATCTCCCAGGTCAGGGCATATACCTAGGTTGTGTTTGATCCCTGGTTGGAGTGTGTATGGGAAGCAACTGATGAATATTTCTCTCTCACATGGATGTTTCTCTCTCTCTCTCTCCCTGCCTCTCTCTCTAAAGTCAATAAACGTATTCCCAGATGAGGATTAAAAATAAATAAATCAAAGACTTGAACAGATGATCTGAAACCATTAAAGCTCTAGACGGATATATATAGAGTAAACTCCTTGACATTGGTCTTGGCAATGATATTTTCCATTTGGCACCAAAAGCAAAGGCAACAAATATAAGCAAGTGGAAATACATCAAACTAGAAAGTTTCTGCACAGCAAAGGAAATCATCAACAAGATGAAAAGACAACCTATGGAGTAGGAAAAATATTTGGAAAATCATCTATTGGATAAAGAATTAATGTCCAAAATATACAAACTTATATATAACTCAGTAACAGAAAAACCCCTACAAATAACTCAAAATATGTGCAACGAACTGGATAGACATTTTTTTCCATATAAGGCATACAAATAGCCAAGAGGTACATGAAAATGTGTTTAACACCACTAATTACTAGGGAAATGCAAATCAAAATCACAATGAGCTATCACCTCACATTTGCTAGGATGTCTATTATTGAAAAGCCAGGGATAACAAATGCTGGCAAGGATGTGCAGAAAAGGAAATTCTTGTATATTGTTGCTGAGAATGTAAACTGGTATGACCATTATGGAAAAGAATATAGAAGTTGCTCAAGAAATTAAAAATAGAAACATTATACGAGCCAGCAATCTTACTTCTGGGTATATATCCAAGAAAATGAAATCAGTATCTTGAACAGATATCTGTATTCCCATGTTCATTGCAGCATACACACACATACACAGACCCGTGTTACTGTCTTAAAAGAGGAAATCCTGTCATTTGCAATGATATGGATGAATCTGTGAACCAAGAGGGTATTATTCTAAGTGAAGTAAGCCAGAAATAGAAAGACAAATCCCATATGATATCACTATACAAGGAATCTAAAGAAAAGCTGAACTTATAATAATAATAACAAAGAATAGGATGGTGAGTGCTAGAAGCTGGGGAATAGGGGAAAGGAGGAGCAGTTGGTAAAAGGTATGAACTTTCAGTTGAAAGATGAATGAGATCTGAGGATTTGGTGACTATAGTTGACAATACTGTATTGTATAACTGAAATTTACTAAAAGAGTAGAAATTAATTCTTCGTACCAAAAAAAGGAAAGAAATAAAACGTTAAATATGGGGACTGATGGATGTGCTTAACTTAATAGAAGGAATCCTTTCACAATTGTATATCAGACCATCATGTTGTATATTACTTTAAATATGTCACATTTTTATTTATCAATTATACTTCAATAGAGCTAAAAAGGGAAATCCATAGAACTTCTTGGAAGATTAAATGTTAAATACACATGAAGATATTTATGCATGTGAGTATGTAGAAGTCTATAAGCACTAGCAAATATTATGACAAGAAAGAAAGAAAGAAAGAAAGAAAGAAAGAAAGAAAGAAAGAAAGAAAGAAAGAAAAGGAAAGGAAGAAAGAACCATGTATCATAGGTAGTTTTTTTCTGATAGACCTGTAAAAAGGCAGCAGCTCAAAATGGTTTCAGATGTTAAGAATTCAAACCCATGGCTGGTTATCTAGCTCTCTTCTCCTTTTCATGCCTACGTGGGACCAGCTGGTGCTTTCTCAGGTATAGTCTAGTAGAGGAAAGCAACAAGCTATTGTTCATCTCTGTTTGCCTGACTCACAATGAGCAGGGAGTTTTACTCTTCATTAAAAGTCTGAACTTGGATCATAGTTTCTTTGTCAATCAAAGAAGGAGGTAAAGACAAATGATATTTAAGCTATAACCATCTCCGGTTGGCAAAAACATCATTTTTTTAGGCATTAAATAGCAATGAAAGCACGAACAATTCTCAATAATGAAGGTCGTACAGGATGTGTGAGAGGTGGTCAGTCCAAAGAGGCAGAGAGCACACCCCCTGGCATATGAGGCCGTGTTTCGTGCAACAGGAGGAGCTTGCTAAGCAACGAAACGTAAGTAGGACTTGAAAAGTTAAAACGGAAGAGGAAAAACATTCGTGTTTCCTACCTTTACCTCATGGAGAACCTGTCTAGAGGAAGAATTTGTTCACATCCCTGGTCGAAGCTTTTTCTTATTCTAAGAATACCTTGATCTTTAGGAACACATGTTTTTCTAAAGGATCTTTCATTGCAAATGGCAAGTCCACTTGGAAATAGGGCCTCTTTCTTTTTATAGTATTTTGTATTTCTGTAAGTAAAAGTATTCTTTAAAAAATTATTTTACTTATTTGGTCCTCAATAAATGCATATTGTTGCCCCTGCCATGTTTGAGGGCTCTGATTGGAGACTTTTACTTGGTGGTTAATGTGATCAAAATTGTTATTAAATGAAAGTAAGAAAACCCCCAAGGCTAAGGTCAGCATGAACAGTTTAGTGTGTTTCATTCTGCTTATTCATATATATGTGTACATATCTATATAATTTTTGGTAAATAAATAGTATATTAAGTACATTTAAGCAAAGGTTTTACTGATTTATTTTTAGATAGAGAGGAAGGGAGGGAGATAGAAAGGGAGAGGAACATGGATCAGTTGCCTCTCACACGCCCCCAGCCGGGGACCTGGCATGCAACCCAGGCATGTACCATGACTGGGACTTGAACTGGCAACCTTTTGGTTCACAGGCCACTGAGCCACACCAACCAGGGTTTAAGTACATTTTTTCCTTCTTAGAATATACACAGCTCCCTATTTATTGAAAATTTTAATGAAAGTATAGCATACATACACAAAAATTTGCATAAATCACTGAGGAACAGCTTGACACATTTGACAAGAACACACCCGTGTAACCAGCACCACGAAACAGAACATTCAGCACCTAAGAAATGTCCCTTTTTCCCCTCCTTCCTTTTAATTCCTGGCCTCCCCCAACTCAAAGTTAGCTACTCTTCTGTCTTCTAACATTATAGATGAATTTTTCCTGTTTTGAACTATATCCAAAACTGAATCACACAGCACACATAATTTTGTATCTGGCATTTTCTTTGTTGTTCAACATTACACTTGTGAAATCCATCCATATTCATGCATGTAGTTGTAACTTCTGTTCAACAAGTCGTCATCGAAAGAATGAAAAGACAGCTCACAGAGTGGGAGAAGACATTTTCAGTATACACACATGACAAATGATGCATTCAGATGATAAAATGAAGTCCTATAGCTTAAGAGAAAAAGGCAGGCCTAATAGAAAAGTAGGGAAAGGATCTGAACAGGTACTTCGCAACAGATGATAATCAAATAACAAAGAAACACAGGAAAAGTGCTCAACTTTATTAGTTGTTATGGAAACAAAGATTAAAACCACAGTGTGGTACCACCACACACATGCTGGAATAATTAAAACGAAGAAGACACAAAACAACAGTGTTGTGAGGAGGCAGAGAGACCGGAACTTGCACACACTGCTGGCGGGAGAGTGCCAGATGGGAAAACAGGAAATGTCTGTTGGCTTGGGTCATCTGAGGAGTAGATGCCAAGACAGAAGGAGACATCCAAGATGTGTGTGTGTGTGTGTGTGTGTGTGTGTGTGTGTGTGTGTGTGAAACTCTGGTGAAGGATAAAGGTAGGCAGCATGAGTAAACAGGGAAAAGCAAGGAGGATTGGGTAAGAAGAGTCTCAAGCTGCAACACAGTTCTAAGAAAGTTTCAGCCAAGAAGACTGAAAGTTCTTGAACCAGGTGCCTGTTAGACGAATATCACGTCCCAGAGGAGTGGGCTTGCTGTAGTGCTTGTTCGTGCTGTCTTTGGCTGGGAGCAGTTGGGGGAGCGTGGTCTTGGTGCCATCACAGTGGTGAATCAGAAGGGCAGCATCGGGGGGCTGTCAGTCAACTATGCTTTCCACAGAGGGATATCTGAGCAGCCCATGTCCATGGCTGCCACAGGAATTAGCTACTAAGTCTGAATATACACACCTTAGGATCTAGAAACTCCACTGCTAGATATATAACCACAGAATGTATCCATATAATCATCAAAAACATGTATGAGAATGCTCACAGCAGTGATATTTGTAGCAATCTAAACTTGGAAACCATCCAAATGCTCATCAGCAATAGAATGAACAAATAAATTGTGGTATAATCAAACAGTAAATTCTATACAGCAATAAGATGAAGATGTATTTTAAAAACACCTGCACAGCTTTAATGATACAGGTATACCGTGATTTCTATAATGATATCTTATTGATGCGCATTTGGTCATGTTCAACTTTTCCCTCTTACAGGTGATGTTGCAGAGAGCATTTCTGAAGGATAAATACCCAGACGTGTTGTCCCTGAGGCCAAATGACTCAAGGAGACCAGAGTCTTTGTTTCATTGACCTCTTTTGGAAAATCAGTTAATGTAACTATATGGGAATAGGCTAATTAGTTGGCATCCTGTGATCAGAAAATATTAAATTGTTATTAACGATTGCGTGTAATTTCTTACCTGTATATATTGTTTCATTGTTTACAAAGTGCTTTCACATCTCATTTTATTAAAATCAACCTGGTATGGTAAATTATCATTACCATATTTGTAAATGAGAAAATGAGAACAGGGATTTGAAGAGACTTGCCTAGAGGCATGAGCTAATAAGGGTTAGAACTGAAATAAGGACATTTGTCTCCTCATTCCAAATACAGTTCTTGTTTTTCATCATATCGTGAGACCTCCTGGCCACCAGTGGTCACACTGCCTCTCATACTCCAATGGTGAATGTGTTTTAGGGTAACAGTGATACTGGAATGAGCCACACTGTCCTTGAGGGTTTGCAGCCAGGCCTTGCCTGAAGAAAACATGTTCTCAGCCTGCCCTGTGTAACCAGGTTGAGGGCATGTGGCCTCAGGATTGGCCAGATACAGGATCCCAGGGAATTTGGATCAACACAACCATTCACCAAGACATCAACTTCACTCCTTGTGTTTTAGGTAGGTTTTCATAGTAGATGAGGGTACAAAATGCAAAGAACATGAGGCAAGGGCACCAACAAAGATTTATTAAGAAACTATGCTCCTTGAAGGGCCTAGCAAAATGTAATTCCTGTCCAGTATTTTATCCACTATATGGATCAATAAGGGTTTTTTTCCAATGATGGTGAGTCAAGGTTTTCTTCCCTTGGTTTTACCTGAGAGGTAATCACATAAAAATGTAGCTTACAAATACAATAGCTTTTTATTAACCTTATCTTTTTGTTAGTTTAAATTTTTATGAAAAGCCAAAAACTTTCAACTTTTTTACTGTGTGAATAAATCTGCCACATGTCAGGACATGAAGTGATATTAGTAATGAAATGAGCATTTCTGGCTTCCTTGAGTTGGAGAGGAAAGTTTTAAATCTTTCTCCTGCTCTTGATTTAACCCAGGTGGAATCTCCAAAGGCCTTGCTCATGATTAGTGGTGTTTTTAAAAAGAAGTGTGAATTGCTGCAGCTGCAGTGGGAAGCCCAACAGAAATCCTGATGGCCAAAGGTCTTGAATCTCATTCTCATTTGGTCGTGGTCATGGCCGAGACAGCAGAACTCAAGACAATTAAAATAAACAAATAGTAATTTGAACCTAATTATTTTATAAATTTTGTTGCTGTCATTACTATTTGTTTTTTCTAATTGAGCATTTTTTTGTATAAAGGAAGGCTTTGGCCTTTTGAAATATTAATTAGGCTTGTCAGTAAACTCTATTAATCTAATTGCTTCCAGTTGATCAATATCCTTTTGAATAAGTCCTCTAGCATGTGACTATATATAGCTGTCTCAAGTTCTAATTCAACCCTCATGACTCAGGGCTAGTGTCTGTCCTCCAAGATTGGTTTCCCTTACAAGGAGCAATGGTAGCATACCGGAAAGAGCACTCAACATACCCTAAGAAGACATGGGTTAAATGCTACTTTATGTATTAACTAGGGTTTGTTCAGCTGCACACGTCAGAAAAACAAGAGTTGTTTAAACACACAAGATCTCATTCTTGCTATGAAATAAGTCCCAAGGTGGGAATGAAGGCTGGCAGGGTGGTTCATGAAGTTGGCTCTGACATCTGTAGGGTGAGATTCTGGTCCTTAAGTGTTTGTGCGCTAACAGTTATGTCTGATTCCAGGCCAGTAGCAGGAAGAAGAGCTAAGGAAGCACAGGATACTGCATTTGTTAAGACCACTTCTTTAGTATCATCTGTAATCTTTTCACTTACAGATCATTTGGTAAACCCACTTACACAGCTATGCCTAGCTGGAAGAGGGTCTGGGTAAAGTAATTGTTACTGGTAGTTGTTATTGAGGAATGTGGTCATTAAAATTGGGGGGTATTATTTAGAAAGAGTGAATAAAGAAGGACCTAGCAGTCTCTGTTGAGTTACTAAACACAACTGTGATGTATGCCAAATCAATTTTTTCCATAAAGAAAAATGCCATTTTTTGTTATTGTAATATACTTCCATTGGAAATGATTCAAACAAATCAGAAAATTTGAGGACAAGGATAAAAAGTCATTCTATTACTCAGTGTTAGATTTCTATTACTATCTCAGTAAATATTTTTCACATACCTTTTTGTACATACACTACATAATTTTACAGAAATGGCATTATTTCATACAATCTTTTATTCTCTAAATCTACTGGGTGGGCATGTTTTGCCCTAGGGCACAAGTAGCAAACACAAGGCCTGCAGGCCGAATCCGGCCTTCCACCTGGTTTTATCCGGCCTGGCACCTTGTTTCTACCTGGCTGCAGCACTGAGCTCTCGCTTAACTGTTAAGGAGCAGTTCCATTTACACAGTCCTAAAGTTACATTCTGCCCTTTGAAGGCAACCACGAGGCTGATGTGGCCCCGGGTGAAAATGAGTCTGACACCCTGCCCTAGGGTATTTGCACTCATGGTTTTCTGTCTGCAATGCCCTTTCTCCAGATGTTAGCATGGCTCTCTTCCTCCCTTTCTCAGTATTGGTACCTCTTCACTCATTAATATGGCCAGCTCCCTCGCTTCTTTAGTATGATTATTTCCCTTCCTTCTTCACGATGGCTAACTTCCTATTTCCTCAGTGTGGCCAGCTTTCTCACTTCCTCAGTCTGACTAGTTCCTTTATTTCCTCATGTGAGTAGCTTCTTCCTTGCCTCAGTATGGCTATCTTCCTACTCCCTGACTCTGGCTAGCTGCATCACCTCTTTCAGGGTTTTGCCCAAATGTCATTTTCTTAGTGAGGCCTTCCTGATACCTACCCCATTTGTAATTGCACTCATCCCCTTTGTTTTCATATTTTCCTTTATTTTTTTCCATAGAATTATCATATTTTAATATGTTATATAATTTAGTTATTATGCTCTTTTCTGTTTCTTCCCAAGACAATGGAAGTTCCATGAATGTAGGGATTATTCTCTTTGCCATTGTTTATTCAGTGCATAGAAAATGCTCGGCACGTTTTAAGTACTCAGTACATCCTGGTGGAAGAATGACTTCCCAACACTTACAGCACAATCACATCATTACTTGTGAGGATTAATTAACATGGGTGACATGGATGACAGCACTCAGCACAGGGACAGATGGCAGAGGCTCAGGAGAAGGATGTTAAAGCTGCTCTTATGTTTATTTAAACTTTCCATGCCTCTCCTGGAGCACTTACCACCATATCTTTAAAATAGTTTTCATATGTTTATCTCATCCATGAGCCCCATGGACTCTTTGCAGGTTTAAACTATTCTTATTCGCCTTTGTATCACTAGCACTGACAACAGGTTTGTATTCACTAGATGCTCTGTGAGTCTGGATCGATGTGAATCATTTGTGGCCATTCCTAAATTTGCAGGCATTGGCATGCTATCTAACTTCTAAAAGCTCCCCCCACTCTCAGTAATAAAATATTTATGAAGCTATTTGGTACGCAGAGGAAGTCAGGTTTTAGTGCAGCTGAGGCTGTCTTCTATCTCTAGTCAATGGTTTTGTTGAAAGCTTATTTTAATAAATGCATTAGAGAGGCATTTTTGAATAGGAAAGAATCATTCGGCTTTGTGAAATGTCCAGGTGGAATAAAGTATTAGATGCTTTTGTTATTTCTGCCACTTTGGTTAATGAAGCTGTCCCCTTTATAATATAATTAGAGCAAGAACAATTCTCTCAGCAAATACGAACTGGTACACATAGAACCTTGTTACTAGAGTATTCCTCTGAAAGTCACAGGAAACCGTTCAACACAAGGACTTGACATACTAGGGTAGATGCAGCCAATTAAGAAAATGGTAAGTGATTTCATAAGAGAAATTGCAGTTCTTACTAAAGATATTCAATGTCCCTTTTGTATTGAATCACCTTTTATTTTTTACGAGCTGGAAGAAGATGTTGCCTAAGCCTGTTTTTGTTTTCCCTGGGTGAGGTGTTTTTCTAAGGCCAGGGTAACATTTAAATATTAAAATGTTTAATTTTAGGGTACTTTTAAATACAAAGTTGTAAGCTGAAGAAGAAAAAAAAGTGTGACTATAATGATTTTGTTGAGACTGAAAAAAAATTAGCCTTTTAAATTCAGTAGCCTAACCCCTGAGAGTAGAAGTCAACAAAACACATAGACCTCCGAAGATAAACAATACAGTTCTTCTTCACGGTCTGTTAGTCCAGAGGCTTTTCTATTAAACAGAACCTTCTTCAGTCTACTTTGTAGAAATTGGTGTTAGATATAAGTGTCAAGTCCAGAGAGGGCAGGCCCAGTTGGTGTTGCTCCGGCACTTGGGTGATAGGTCAGTTTCTTTCCCTTGGTAGTAGAATCAGTGCTGGTGACCAAGGGCACATGTAGAGCCACCAGTCACACAGTGTCGGCTAGATGCCAAAGTGTCAGGGTTATTTCATCACAGAGATGATGCTGGTAGCTGTCTTTGTGACAGCAGGAGAGGCCACTTCAGCCCCAAGCAGGCTCAGTGGCTGCCTGGTGAGTCTTGCCTGGTACCTAGCCATTTCCTTCCTGAACCTGATGCTAAGCAACAACACTGAGCTGACCTCTAGAGAGGTGGGCAATGGCAGCCTCCAGAACCTCACACAGACCCAGAAAGGGAATCCTGAAGAATAAGAGCTCTATACTTCCTCTATGGTGCCCTGGGCTGAAGAGTAGCCAGGCAAGGAGGGTCCACCAAGAACTGAGACATTGACTTCTGGTCAAGATGGAGGTGTAGGTAAACATGGCTCTCCTCGCATAACCACATCAGATTACAGCTAAGCTATAGAACAACCATCACTCAGAACCATCTGAAATCAAGCTGAAAAGAAGTCCTATAGCTATGAAATTAAAGAAACCACATCTATCCAGACTGATAGAAGCAGTGGAGATGTGGAGATGCATAATGGGCTGGTCCCACACACACGTGTGGTGGATAAAAATTTGGGAGGGATATTTTGAGAGCAAGGGGTTCCAGCTACACACCAGCCTCCCCCCTACCCCGCCATTTGAGGGTCCCAGTGCCAAGAAAATAAGTCCCTATAACTTCTGGCTATAAAATCCAGTGGGGATTGAGTCAGTGGAAGAAACTGTTGATTCCCAAGCAGTTCTTAAAAGATACATGCATAGACTTACTCAGACTCGCCCCCTCTGAGCTTTAGCAGAGAGATGGCAGCTTGAAAGGCACTAGCAGCATACAAGGAGGAACTGAAGTCTCTGGTATCAAGGAGAGAGATGGGAGACAGCTTTTCCACAGACAGAACAGGAGGCAGAGGGTGTTGTTTCTTTGCTGAACCCTCCTCCCTCAGAGCCACAAAGCTGGCAGGTGGGTGCCCTATCTGAGACTCCATTAACCTGGCAAATACTGTTTGCTCCACCCTGGGGTTTACCTGAGACTCTGCTCCACCCAACCTATGGGCCCACCAAATCTATTATCACCGGCTTTTCCATAAGCAAGGTTGGTCTTGACTCATCCTTCACATCTTCCTAAATTCTCTCAAATTAGCAATAGCCAGCCATAGCAAGCCCCCAGTACCCTTATATGTCAGACTAAGCAGCCCCAGGCCTGGTACTAGCATCAGCCAGCTTTGGATCACTATTTGGTTTTGCCTAGGAGCCTCCAAGCCCAGCACAGTAGCAGCCATATGCAGATTGCTTTGTGGCTCATGCTGGGTGGCCCTGGGGAGAACACAGATGTTGGCTGACCTTGGCCTACACCACTTGGGAAATCCCAGAGCCTGCACACCCAATAAACAGCTACAGACCATGTTGGAGCACCACTACCCTGCCCCTGCAGAAAAGATCCTCCACAGAGAGAGGAGGTTGGTAGTCAGGGGTCATAGCCAGTCCTTGCAGCTGACTGGTCTGGGTAAATCCCTCCCATTGACCTGCCAACAGCAATCAAAGCTCAACTATAAGAGGAAGGTGTACTCATCCCACACAGAGGACATACCTTGAGTACTCAGCTTGGGTGATAGAGAAGGCTGTGCCACAGGACCCTATAGGACACCACTACATTAGGCCACACTACCAAGAGAGAGAATCATAGCCACTCTACCTAATACATAGAAACAAACACAGTGAGGCTGTCAAAAAGAGAAAACAAAGAAATATGACCCAAATGAAAGAACAGATCAAAACTCCAGAAAAATAACTAAACAGAATGGAGATAAATAATCTATCAGATACAGAGCTCAAGACACTGGTAATAAGAATGCTCAAGGAACTTAGTGCAGATCTCAATAGCATAAAAAAGACCCTGGTAGAAATGAAGGATACACTAATTGAAATAAAGAACAATTTACAGGGAATCAACAAGATGGATGCAAAGAGGCCCACTCCAAGACATGTCATAATTAAGGTGCCGAAGATTAAGATGAAGAGAGAATCTGCCCTGACTGGTGTGACTCAGTGGATTGAGTGCCGACCTGCAAACCAAAACATGGCCAGTTTGATTCCCAGTCAGGGCACATGCCTGGGTTGTGGGCCAGGTCCCCAATTGTCATGAGAGAGGCAACTGATCAATGTATTTCTCACACCTCCATGCTTCTCTCCTTCTCCTTCTCCCTCCCTTCCCATCTCTCTAAAATTAAATAAAATATTTAAAATAAATGAATAAAAACAAGGATACTTTCTAAAAAATAAGATTAATAGAGAATCTTAAAAGCAGCAAGAGAAAAACAGTTAGTTACCTACATGGGAGTTACCATAAGACTGTCATCTGATTTCTCAAAAGAAATTTTGGAGGCTGGAAGGGATTGGCAAGAAATATTCAAAGTCATGAAAAATTGGGACCTACAGCCCAGATTGCTTTACCCGGCAAAGCTATCATTTGAAATTGAAGGGCAGGTAAAGAGCATTCCAGACAAGGAAAAACTAAAGGAGTTCATCATCACCAAATCATGATTGTATGAAATGTTAAGGGGACAACTATTTAAGGAAAAGATCAAAACTATGAACAATAAAAGAGAAAAAAAATACATATAGGAACATGTATAAAGGACACATGGATAAAACCAAGGCAGAGCAGAAGCAGGGGAGGGAGGTGGGGATGGCTGGGATGGGGGGAGAGGTGGGGGTGGTAAATGCAGACAACTGTACTTGAACAACAATAAAATAAAATGAAATGAAATAAAAGAATAAACTAAGCAAACAGGAAGAACATAGAATCATGGATATGGAGAGCATTTTGATGGTTGTCAGACGGGAAGGGCATTTAGAGGAATGGATGAAGAGGTGAGGGGATTAAGAAGTACATACAGGTTGTTACAGAGTAACCACAGGGATGCAAATTACAGTATAGGAAATGGAGTAGCCAAATAACTTATAGGCATGTCCCATTGACATGAACAAAGGTGTGGGGATTGCCTGAGGGAGTGGATGTTGCTGGGTGGAGGGGGGCAAAGGAGTAAAAATTGGGACAACTGTAATTGTATAATCAATAAATTAAAAAGATAAAGTTTCAATTCTACCCAAAAGTTTCCTTCACATTTTGATTTCCTGACTTTTCCTCTATTCATCCAGCCCATTCCCCAAAATGCCCCATACAAATTCTCTGGAACAAGTATTGTTTTCCCCAGGACTTGGTAAGCTTGCACATCTTTCTTAGCCCAAAATGTCTATATACAGTCATGAAAATGGACTCTGCAGAATTAAAACATCTTGAGTGTTAACTGAGACACATTGATTTCCTCCACCAGAATGAACAAATTGAGATCTGTATCGATCATTTATAGCTACTGTGGTTGCAGTATGATGAATATTTTCAAGCCATGCAACACATATCCTTTTTAGGAATGGCAGAGATGTGCACTAAATCTTCAGACATCTTTTAATTACCAAAGCAGGATGAACACAAGCTAAGTCACGTCTGAATGTGTAGAACGTGTGAGATTTTAATTTTGTAGGACTTTGACGTAGGACTTCATACTGCAGGATAGCGAGAGGTAGATATCCTAACCCCGTTTCTCCTCCCAAGCTTCCTCCTCTTTTGTTCAAAGAGGCCATGCACTTTTGGGGGGTAGTGAGGTTAGCTGAAAGAGCCTGAGCTTGTGCCTTTGAAAGAGCTAGGTTCAGATTTAATTCTGCCATCTACTAGCTCTGGGGTTTTGACCACCTCTTAATCTGAGTCTTATGGAATGTCTCCGATGACACCGGTTTTACAGGATAAGTATAAGGAGAAAATCGACATTTATACATCTCTTAGTTTTTATTTACAGTAAGGATCAGATAAATGGTAGATGCTTATTTACCACATTGTTTTGTAAAATTTTAACGTTTTGTTCAGGGAAATCCTTTGTAATAGATGTCATTTTATTTGAATACAACAAAAAGCACATTTTAATATGTGGCAGTCTTCACAGATGAAAATATTTTTAGAGCCATCTCAGTTATCTGAAAGCATTGTTATTATTAATATTTACTGCAGTCACTAAATTAAAAGGCTATTTAAGTTAACACATTGTGATTTTACGTTCTATATCTGTAGATCAACATGACTGTTCCTTCCAGGACTATTCAGAACTGCCTTTCACCTATGATAAAACCATTTGTGTATACTTTATAGAAGAAATACCTACTTATTATTTTTGGGAAGAGGTGAGAAGAGAGCAAAGATGTGCTTGGGAAACACTTGGAAATAAAGAGTATGGATAACAGAGGATGCCTAAAGGACATAATGACTAAATTGTTTTAAAGGTTGATGTGTAGGATGCAGGAGGACATTGACCAAGACAAGAAGCAAGGTGAAGTTCACTGCACAGAGGAGTAAGATGGTAGGGGTGGGGGAGTGGTAAAAACATGGTGTGTTTTTTTTAGATTTCCGTAGGTCAGGCTGTGGGAGGGTAAACAGATTGAAAACTCCGTTTGCTTATGGACAGAATAGCTGAGAGAAATTACATGATAATGAGGAAAGACGCTTTGAGGCATTCTGTTATTTGAAGTGAAAACTTTACAGAGACACAAATGCTGACAAAGAATGAACTTTAATTAAGCCCGGATTATTTGTGCAAATGTGTGTATGTCTTATTTTTACCTTGAGGAATTCTTCAGAGGAATCACAGTCCATGTGAGTTATTTTTCTTGGATTTCTTGTAATTTCCCCCATTCACTTTATCAGTGGTGTTATGGAGGCAGTGACGTTGGTTTCTAAAAGCCCTGTCTGGCTTATATCATGACCCTGTTGGCATTTAATTCAAACAAGAGTTTGAAGCCAGAAGAGAAGAAAATTCCTGTTTTATGGACAAAATGTCTATAAAGTCTAGAGTGCTAGGTATAGAACACAACAACTAATGCTTTGAATTTTCTGGTATAAAAGTATCAAATGTGACCAATGCCCTTGCTGACACTGTGTGTTAAAACTAAAGCCTCATATCTGGCTATGTTCATCTACAAATATTTTAACAAAAGTCCAGAAGGAGGCATCCTGAGTTGGAGGTAGGGGGTGATAGCGGAGGTTCCTCTGCTGGAGGGGCCGGGTCTTCTCCATCAGAGCCCTGCTGAGGCCTAGCTGCAGGAGGGATTCTGACACACTGTTGCCGCGAGTGTCATGGGCCAGAGGAGGAAAAATAGAGAAGCCACATTCTAGGAGAGATGCAAAGGGCCAGTTGAGAGAGTGTTCTTAGGAAGCAGGGGAGGTGAGGGAAGGAGAAAAGCCAGGTTAAGGAGGCTGAGGGAGCCAGCCAGCTGAATTGGTTTAGAAAGATTCTGGAGATGGAGCACTAATTCTTTCTGTAGCTCTTATGCTTCCAGAACATTGGCAAAGTCAAATGATGCTTTTTGAATGACTTGGGATGGGTGATCAGAATCACTCAATGAGCCGCAGTTCTGGTTACGAATATGGCACCAACAAACTCACTATATGACTTGGGACCAGTAATTTATGAGGGGGGATCATGAAAAACCTGACATTTATTTATAAAAATGTGTGTATTTATTCTTACATGTTTAAACTTCAGTCACCTTCAAAGCACTCTCCATTTGATGCAATACAACTATTGAGACATTTTCCCCTGCTCAAAAACAGTTGTTGAATTCATCAATTTTGATGTTTTTTAGTGCCTCAGCTGTTTTTTGTTTCATCTCTTCCACATGAGCAAAACATTTCCCTCTGAGGACTTTCTTCACCTGGGCAGACAAACAAAAAAAGTCACTCAGGGAGAAATCTGGTGAATAGAGAGGGTGGAGCATGGGGGTGACGCCATTTTGGGGTCAGACACTGCTGAACGCCCAGTGTGGTGGGCAGGTGTGCTCCTAAATCACCCTTCGTGAAATAGGCCAATGTGTTGAAAGAATCTCCAAAAAATTCACAGAAGCCTAACGCAGCCTCTCACAACAATGCCAGCTAATACATTGATATAGATGGGTTCCTAGAATACTCAGCTAGTGAGGGAAACCTGTGCTACAAGGAACCCACTCTTCTGGAGATAATTCCATTATTGGGGGATCCCCCCTCATACCTCTGAAAGAGGCAGACCAATTGAGTGATCACTGAAGATCTCAGGTACCTGTGTTGTTTAAATTAATTCTAATTAATGGATAACATAGAATAGGCATGGCTTGAAAGAAAAATTAGGGACTTTGGTAGAAAGCCAAGGCAAAATTTGCACATATGGTCCTTAGATATTCAGAATTTACACCATGAGGGGATACATCAGGCAGCGACCTTCCTCTTCACTCCCAAGCTCTGCTTTGTTAGAAGCTCTTTTCACAGCATTTCCGTCTTCCCAACTCCACCATTCAGTTTTGAAAATTCACTTTAAGAAAGGTCAGGATATGCGCTTATGCGAGTGAGATAAGAAGTAGGTGACTGTTTCTTCTTAGAAGTTGGAATCATGGAGAGTATAGAATTCTTCACTTTTGAAAGTGGCAAATCTAGTATTTCAGCAGCCGAACTTTTTAATGCTGGTTTTGTAAACATATAAAGACCTCTCAATAGGAGGATGCACTGAGTCTGGGAACTCTGGATTCTTTCTAATTAGTTTTCTGTTTGTAGAAAGATAAATGTTAACTAAAACACGCCGGCTTTGGGCAGTTGGTACTTACTGAGAGGGTCTTACTGTTGTGGGAATATGGCCTTGGGAGCAATTAGCTAGCACTTATTGCTATATATGCTATACCATGATTTTCTATCTTGATGTTCAGAAAAATGTGGAATAACTTTCCACTAAGCCAGGAACTTTCTTATTATTCAATTTCTCATCTTTATATTTTCAAATAAATTTAATACTTAGAATAGTTTGTAGGTCTTTTCTCACATGTACGAAATTATTAGATTCTAATTAAAAGTTAATTAATGGGTTAAACCCAAATCCCAAGCCCAAAATTTATTACTGTTTTTACCCCCCAATAGCCATCTTGCCTTAAATAATTACCTCATTGAATGTGGCCTCAAGCTGTTTCCACATCTCCAGATTCACTGTTCGCTAATGAAAAATGCAATGGAACAGCTGTTGTTTGTTCTGAAAAATTCTAAACCAGCAGAATAGATACTCGTAATTAATTAAATATAGACAACACCAGGTGATCATTCTTTAGTGTGTCCATTATTGAGACTCAAGACTATTAAAAGATAAATGACACCTATTTGCTATACTGTGCAGATGTGTGTGAGGTAGACGGAGAAGTAGGAATGAAATGAAGTGATTTGAACCTTTTAAAGCATTATGACCTTTTCTTGCACGTTTTTTTTTTTCTCTGTTTTAAGTAAGACCTGCCTTGAGAATTTTAGTGGGAGCTAAAGGGCGCTCTTTAATTCTTGATGTTCATCACTGCAACAAAAACCTGAATGGTCATTCTCCTTTGCAGGAATTACATGAGGTCATTTTCTAGGTAAATTATAATTAAAACATGATCTGCATTTTAAATACTTAATCCAGTAAGGTAAATTATTTGTAAAAATTCAGTTATTCATTGATTCATTCAACAAGTTAGAAAGTATCTTTTCTTCTGGAGAGACTTCCATGGAACTTGACTCACTGAAGATCTTTCACTTTAATCCTGTCTCCTTTAATCACTTTGTTCTGTCTCCTCTTTGTCTTGTGGGGATGAAACATGGTATCCAGGCAAGCACCTAGAGCTATCTCTAAAAGAGCTTCTTGTAACTGTCTTTGTGGAAAACATCTTGAATAAAATTCTAGAGCCATGCTGAAGGGTCAAAGTTGGGAAGGGTCCTAGGGAGCAAGGAAAGAGGATAAGGAGGGGAAAGGGAAGAAGAAAGAGAAGAAAGGGTAGGAAGAAGTAAGATCTATTAGAGGGAAGAGAAAATATAGAAAGCACATCAGTTTTCAGTCCTTAAACTAGAGATTTTAACTTTTTTGATTGAATTGACCATATATTTATAAATATTAATTAAACATTATAATTATATAAACATTAAATAAATATTATTCATGCAGAACCATGTGTGAGTAAATCCATACGAATACTGGACACAACCTGAGTAGAAGTCTCAAATGCCACCTCTTCTCTAAATTTTGTTTGAGCAGCCAGGTAGAATTACTTCTTCCCCTTGTTTGCTCCCACAGGATCTGTACATTCACTTCCGCACTGCCCTGTCGTTGCGCAGTAAATATTTTTCGGTGCAGCAGATTCTGAGCCTTGTAAAAGGAGGAGAGTTGTCTCACTGATATTTATTGGCAATGTGTGATGTGCTAGGCATTTTATAAACCATTTTACATGTATTTAGTCTTCTAAACATTCCTAAAAGATAAATATTCTTATTCCCATTTATTTTTTTCGTTTTTATTTTATATATTTTCCATTACCATTTAGTCCCCCTATACTCTGCTCCACCTGCAATCACAACACCATTGTCCATGCCCACAAGTCCGTTTTTCTTTTACCGCAATCCCTCCACTCCCGAACCTCCCTCCACCTTCGCTGTCATCCTGCTCTCCACTTATGAGTCAGTCTCTATTTTGCTGGTTAGTTCAGTTTGTTCATTAGATTCCACACATGAGTGAAATTCTTGGCAATTGTAAATAATGCTGCAATGAACATAGGGGTGCTTATGTTCTTTTAAATTAGTGTTTTGAGTTTCTTCAGATATATGCCCAGAAATGGGATTGCTAGGTCAAAAGGCAGATCCATTTTTAATTTTTGAGTTATCTCAGTGCTGTTTTTCACAGTGGCTGTACCAGTCTACATTACAACCAACAGTACAAAAGTTTTCCCCTTTCTCCACCTCCTCACTAGCACTAGCTGTTTGTTAGTTTATTGATGATAGCCATTCTGACAGGTGTGAGATGATATCTCATTGTGATTTTAATTTGTATGTCTCTGATGATCAGTGATGTTGAGCATCTTTTCATATGTCTATTGGCAATCTCTATGTCTTATTTGGAGAAATGTCTGTTCAAGTCCTTTGCCCATTTTTAAATTAGATTGTTTGTTTTTTTTACCATTGACTTTTGTTAGTTCTTTATATATTTTGGATATTGACCCCTTACCAGTGTTTTGGCTAATATGTTCTCCCATTCTGTGGCTTGTCTTTTTATTTTGTTTATGATTTCCTTTGCTGGGCATTAACTTTTTAGTTCAATGTAGACCCATTTGTTTATTTTTTTTCTTTTGTTTCCCTTGCCCAGGGAGATACATCTGATAAAATATTTCTATAAGCAATGCCCAAGATTTTACTGCCTGTGTTTTCTTCTATAATTTTTATGGTTTGGGGTCTAACACTTAAGTCTTTAATCCATTTTGAATTTATTCTTGTGTGTAGTGTAAGGAGGTGGTCTAGTTTCATTTTTTTTGCACATATCTGTCCAATTTTCTCAACACCATCTTTAGCCCATTGTATGTGCTTGCTTCTTCTGTTGAATATTAATTGAATACAAAGGTGAGGGGTTATTTCTGGGCTCTCTATTCTGTTCCATTGATCTATGTGTCTGTTTTTATGTCAGTACCCTGCTGTTTTGATCCCTATGGTCTTACAATATAGTTTTATATTAAGTAGCATAATTCCTCTAACTTTGTTCTTCTTTCTCAGGATTGTTGTTGCTGTGTGTGAACTTAGTGGTTTCCAAATAAATTTTGGAAATGTTTCTTCTAGTTCTGTGAAATATGGCATTGTAATCTTTATAGGAATTGTGTTGACTCTATAGATTGCTTTGGGTAGCATGGACACTTTAATGATGTTAATTCTTCAATCCATGAACACAGTATGTGCTTCCACTTATTTGTATCTTCTTCAGTTTCTTTCTTCAGTGTCTTATGATGTTCTGAGTACAGGTCTTTTACATCTTTGGTTAGGTTTATTCCTAGGGATTTTATTCTTTATGAAGCAATTGTGAGAAGGATTGTTTTCTTAATTTCCCTTTTTTTAAGTTCATTATCAGCACATAAAATGCAACTATTTCTGGATAGTAATTTTGTATCCCAAAACTTTGCTGAATTCATTTATCCGTTCTAGTAGTTTCTTGGTGGACACTTTGGGTTCTCTATGTACAGTATCATGTCATCTGAAAAAAATGGTAGTTTCACTTGTTCCTTTCCAATTTGGATGCCTTTTATTTCTTCTCTTATCTAATTGCTGTGGGTAGGACTTCTAGTACTATGTTAAATAAGAGAGGTAAAAGTGGACATCCCTTTCTTGTTCCTGACCTTAAGGGGAACACTTGTGTTTTTTGACCGTTGAGTATGATGCTGGCAGTGGGTTTCTCAATTATGGCCTTTATTGTGTTTAGGCATGTTTCCTCTATTTCCACTTTGATGAGAGTTTTTTCATGAATGGGTGCTGGATTTTATCAAATGCTTTTTCTGCATTGGTTGATATGATCATGTGATTTTTATCTTTTATTTTGTTTATGTGGTGAATCACATTCATTGATTGGAGAATGTTGTGCCAACCTTGCAGTCCTGGAATAAATCTCACTTGATCATGGTATATGATCTAGTTGATGCTTTGCTGTATTTGGTTTGCTAATATTTTGTTGAGGACTTTTTTCCCATGTTTATTATGGATATTGGCCTATAATTTTCTTTTTTTTGTAGTATCTACATCTGGTTTTGGAATTAGGATAATGCTAGCCTCATAAAATGGGTTTAGAAACCTTCTCTTCCCTTAAATTTTTTGAAATAGTCTAGGTGTTAGCTCTTCTTGGAATGTTTGGTAAAATTCACGTGTGAAGCCATCTGGTCCAGAGCTTTTGTTTGTTGGGAGTTTTTTGATTACTGCTTCAATTTCATTACTTGTAATCTGTCTATTCAGATTCTCTGACTCTTCTTAATTTAGTTTTGGAAAACTGTATATTTCTAGGAATTGATACAGTTCATCCAAGTCGTCCAGTTTGTTAGCATATAGTTGCTCATAATATTTTCTTATGATCCATTGTGTTTCTTTGGTGTCAGTTGTTATTTCTCCTCTTTCATTTCTGATTTTATTTATTTGGGTCCTCTCTTTTTTTCTTGATGAATATGGTTGAAGGTTTGTCAATCTTGCTTATCTTTTCAAAGAACTAGCTCTTGGATTCATTGATCTTTTGTATCTTTCTTAGACTCTATTTTGTTTATTTCTGTTCTGATCTTTATTATTTCCTTCATTCTACTCACTTTGGGCTTTGTTTGTTGTGCTTTTTCAAGTTCCTTTAAGTGTAAAGTTGTTTACTTGAGCTTTTTCCTCTTTTTTGTCATAGCCTGTAATGCTATTAATTTCCCTCTTGGATTGCTTTCCCTGTGTCCCACAGATTTTGGATTTTTGTGTTGTTATTTTAATTTGTTTCAAGGTATCTTTTGATTTGTATCTTGATCTTGTTGACCCATTCATTGTTTGATAACATGTTACTTATTTTCTATGTCTTTGTGTGATTTTCAGTGTTCCTGTGATTGATATCTAGATTCATAGCATTGTGGTCAGGGAAGATGCTTAATATGGTTTCAATCTTCTTAAATTTATTGAGACTTGTTTTGTGTCCTACATGTGGTCTATCCTAGAAAATATTCCAAGTGCACTTGAAAAGTATGTATATTCTGCTGCTTTGGGGTGAAATGCTCTGAAGATATCAATTAAATCCATTCCATTGATTGTTGTTTAAGGCCACTGTCTCCTTGTTGATTTTTTGTCTGGAAGATCTATCCATTGAAATCAATGAGGTGTTAAAATCCCCAACTATGACTGTATTTCTATCAATCTTTCCCTTATGTCCATCAAGATTTGCTCACATACTTAGGTGCTTCTACATTGGGTAAATGTTTACTAGTGTTATATCCTCTTGTTGGATTGTCCCCTTTATCATTATGTAGTGTCCTTCTTTGTTTCTTACTATAGACTTGTTTTTAAGTAATAATAATGAGTAATAATGCAGCAATGAACATGAGAGTGCAGATATATCTTCAGTGTTTTTATTTTCTTCAGATAAATATCCAGAAATGCAATTGCTGGATCATATTGTAGTTTCATTTTAAATTTTTCGAGGAAACTCCATACTGTTTTTCATAGAGGCTGCACCAATACACATTCTCGCCAACAGTGCACAAGTGTGTCCTTGTCTCCACATCCCTGCCAACACTTGTTATTTCTTGTTTTTTGTTTTTTAATAATAGCCATTCTAACATGTGTGAGTTTATATCTCATTGTGAAGGATCTTGCATTCTTGAACATACTTCATTCTTGTTTCCACCTTTTCTATGGTTTCCCTTCTTACCCAAGCTCCTTTAAAAAATACCCTGCAATCACTTTATCTGTATCCTCCTTTCCCACTGTACTCTGGTGCTCACCCCATGTTGGACTTACACTGCTTTGACATAGTTGCCCAATGGCTCAACCCAATGGACACTTCTATCCTTTCTTCATATGCTCCTGTGACCCTTTATGTTTTTTTGAAAATGCTCTGATCATGTGGTTTCCTTGACACAATTTTTCTTTGATCTTTTACCTTGAGCTTTTCTTGTAGCTGGTGATATGAAGGGTTCTCTTATTGTAAATCATGGTAAGTACTCTCCCTTTGCGATCCATTTGTGCTTACTATTTTAACTGTTGTCTATACATTAATCACTCCACATCTATATATTTATTCATGAAACTTCCTCTGATGCACAGACTCATGCCACTTCCTTCTGGATATATACATATGAATGTCTCATGAACACTTTAAAAATAACAAGTCTAACTGGATGAATCATATTTCTTTTATAACCTGGTCTCACTCCTGTGCTCCTGATCACAGCAAACAGCAACACCATCTGCCCACATATCCACACCTGGAGTCACCCCTAGATCCTCCCTTCCATCAACCTCTACATTTCATTACCTCAATTTACTTATATCTGTTTTATCGCTATGTTTGTATTGCTCAAAGTTGTCTAGAGTCCAATTTTGCCTTTAACAAACCTATCATTCATTCTGTTACCAGAGTAATTTATCTGATGAAACTCTTCACTCCTTTATTTGCTGTGTGTTTTGTGCAATGTATTTATTACCTCAGTTTACTATGCTGATGCTTTAAAAGCGCTGTCTTGGAATCAAGTCACACAAACATGATCATGTCACTTACTTCTTAAGATTCCGCAATGGATTCCTATGGCTGATAAGACAAAAATGTAAATATTTTCATGGTCTTCAAGCTCCTGCTGGTGCTTCCTGCTTGTGTCTCAGGCCCACTTTGAACCACTTGCCACCTTTCCTCACTTCAGCCACACAGGTCTCCCTACAGTGTGGACCTGGCATGCTGCTTCCTGCCTCAGGGCCCTCGAATGGGCTACTTTCTTATCTGGAAGTTTGTGTCCCCTCTCTCCCACTTTGGTACATTCAAATGAAAACCCCATATAAGCTTTATTGTAGTTATTCTAGGATCGTACAGAACAATGCCCCTTTCCTTCAGAGTACTTAATTCAGTTTGTAATTAGATAATCACAAGTATGAGAATTTGATTAATGGCTATCTTCCTCATTTCCCTGTTGGGCAAATGCAAAAACAGCTTTGCTTATCATAGCATCTTCACATCAGTACTGTACATATAGTAGGCACTTAATAAATATTAATTAAATACATTCTTTCTTCACTATTTCTGATATTTTGGGTGACTTCTTCTTTCTTGGAGAATCATCTTTAACAGACAATTGTTTATCTAGGATAAAGGGCAAATGGGTTTTCTGATTGTAAAGAAAACTTGATCTCACTTAAAACACGTATCTCTCACTGTCTCTCTCTCTCTCTCTTTTTGAGGAAGAAAGCACATGTGGAAAAGGCAGACGTTTTCACAGTTCCCCAAGTTTTCATTTCATTTGCAGTTTTCTCGCAGGAGGAATTCAGTACCCCTCTATATTCTGTGTCGAGAGGGAAAAAATTCCTTTCCTGTATATACTGTTAGCCCTGTTAATATTTTTCCTCTAAAAAGCATTTTCCTAGTAATAATAAGGAAGCACTGAGTTTCCTAGGCCCAGACAGGTTTCTGAGCACAGGATCACCGCAGTGTGAGGATGGCAGATGGGCCCCCTCTCTCCTCACATCTCTATGCGTTGGTAGGGGCCGCCTGGAGACCTGCGTGAGAGGGGTTCTGAGGGCACGGCCATTCTCACTGGGAAAGCATGCAACGACTAATTCATTCAATACATGCTTATTGAGCGCATGCTATGGAATCAGCAGGGCAGCTAGGGGCGTGGGAGGAGAGTCAGCAACCTTGCTAGCTAGCCTTTTTTCACACTGAAAGGACTAATGCAATTCTGTAAGCATCTTGGTAATTTTATTTCTCCCCCAGTTCAAAGTTTACCCCTCAGTTATGTGGCTTTCAGTCAGGATTTTGACTTGCTGACCCCAGAACCAGGTCTAAGAATGAATTTTGTTTTGCCTTTGGAGAGGAATCAAAAGCCCTTTCCTCACTAAAACTCCCAAATTTTCATGGCTTGGGCCTCCCCTCCTCTTTTTTCCCTGCTTTCTCTTTTGAGAGACATACTTTGTTCCCTTTAATTTGTACTGACAGGATCATGACCTGTAATGAATCTGAGTGAATAAACTAGCCCTTAATTCCTTTCTTTTTTCTGTTTTATTTGTTTATTTATTTATTTAGATTTCACATATAAATGAAGTCATATATTATTTGTCTTTCTCTGACTGGCTTAATTTGCTTAGCATTAATACCATCTAGGTTCACCCATGTTGCTGCAAATGCTAAGATTTCATTCTTTTTTTTCCCCTCCCTAATTCTTGAGCTGTGGTAGAGACTGCTTGCTGGCTGTTCATCAAACATCCATTTCCTTTTTTTTTTTCTTAACAGGGCTGGTCAGGAAGTAGCTACTGGGGAGGGATGTGTACGTGTTTTGCCCTTTGCTTTTGCAGTCTTTCCCACTGGAAAGTGGATGTGAGGACTAAAACTTCCGGAATCATCCTGTGACTTTGAGGCTAGGAGACATGAGGGCAGAGCAGGAGAGACTGAGCCTGAGTCCCTGCTGAACCAGGTGGAGCTCCCTTTTAAGCTCTGGACTGCCTACTTATGGGCATGATTTTATGTGAAAGAATGAAACCCTAATATAATTAAGATGCTATAGTCTGGTTTCTATTACTTGCAGCTCTTTGCACTTTCTAGCAATTCATGAGTTATTTAGCTCTGGTTTCTCTTTTATTATATGCTTATTCAGGTGAGACCTCTCTCTTCAATGCAGGAAGGAATCTTACACCCATGTTACTCTGTGATTGTGAGTTCCGCAAGGACAGGGAATGTGACCATTCTGTGCACTAGCATTTTCACGTTGCCTGACACTTAGTAGTTGGTTCAGTGAATATTTGATGTGTGAATTAATGAATAATAACACAGACTTTATCCAAACACAAGTCATAATATATTAAAAAGACTTAGCAATCATACAATTATTAGCCAACTCTCAATGATTAAATATCTCCGTATCTAATGGTCAATAAATACTATCTATGGTTATAAATTTTGTGTTGTACATAAATATGTTTGACATTAAAACACAATATAGTTTGACATTAAAACACAATATAATTTGTAACAAATTGATATGGACATTTATAAACTTCAGTTATAATAATGTTTCTTTCTCTTCCTTTTTTCTTGCCCATCATTTTTTGTTTTAATTTCCTTAAAATCAAAGTTATTAATTCACGCAGTTTAAAGAGTCAGATAAAGGTAGTTTTATCAGGCTTGTATGACACAACACAGCTTCTTGTCCATGCCCCCCCATCTGCTCATTCGCACAGGCAACCACTTTCAGCTCTTTCATCTGATTCTTTTGTTATTGAAGGAAACCAGAATGTCACCCCAAAATATGCCTCTCTGACATAAAAATTGCTTTGAGCTGAAGGCAACGAAGAATCAGCAAAGGCAGGAAAAGTTTTCCCGACCCTTTTCCCTTTTCTGTCTAAAGACAGGATGTACATTCTTTTATTTTTAAGATAGATTTTTATCCTCCCAGAGATATGCTAGAGGAATCTCCAAAAAAACTTAATCCATTAGGTCCCTCCCATGTATTCATTTACCTCCCAACAGTTTGACATCTTTGGAAGCCTAAAATTGATTACTTTTGTCCTGTTATCTCTCTACAAACTCGTTCTTTGTTGATGCTGCTTAAGCCAGAGTTCTAAACTACTGCTTTGAGTTACTTTTCATTGAGGTTTCCAAATTTTGCCTTCCTTACATTGTTTGCTCCCGCTCTTGGCATTGTTTGTATTTTACGATGAGTATGCATTGCTCTGTTATTCTTATGTTGTCTACAGTTATTCTTATGGACTGCTGGGTTTAGCACAGGTCTGGGGTGCCCAGGCCTTGCATCATGCCCCAGTGGTCACTGGGAGCAGGCCACCAACTCCTCCAGGGCTTCCTGGCGGTGGTTGGCATGGACCAGCAGCACCTCCTCATTCTGGTCCTGCTGGAAGCCCTTGTCGCTGAACTTCCCAGAGGCGCAGGAACTGCCCTGCCTGGCTCTTGGAGAACTAGAACATCTCCATAGCCTCCTCCACCGGACCCTCCTCGTAGCCTGCCACAGCAGCCGGTCACAGGCGCTAAGATAACTGAGAAACTGACTCAGGCTCTGCCGCCCCGTCTTCTGCAGAGCTACGATGGCCCTAGGCAGTGGATACCCTAGCCTAGGGCAGCCACTGGCCTGATGAGGTCTAAGCAGCCCAAGGGGGAGGAGGAAGAAGCCTCCCCTCCCAGCAAGGAAAACCTGGGTCCTTGCATCTCCCACAGAGTGCTCCTGAAAGACCCAGCCCAGGCCATCACTGGTGCTCGCTCAATGTTCTGTGTGGCATGAGGCTGGAGCTGGCGAGTGCCCAGTGGAGGTTCTCAGGGGTCGGGATGGCCTCCCTTCCCTGCACCCTCCTACAGCGCGTCCCTCAACCCCAGTCCCCAGCTGCCCCCGCGGCCCTGCGTGGCCGGTGCCAAGCCCCAGCTGTGGAGCCACAAGCCCCTGGTTGCATCCTTCCGCCTAGTATTTCTTTAATATACCTTAGTTTAAGAACATTTCACACTCCTGTGGCTTAGTGAATGGGAAATATATTTAAAGTTTTTCACAAGGTATACCTGCATTTTATAACTTTAACATTCGTTGAGTACGTCTTGTTCGGTCGAGTTATAATTGTTTTATACGCGCTAGTGGATTTAATCTAACTGATAAAGCAAGAACTATGTTACTGTTGTCTGACAGATGAGAAAACTGAGTTACAGAAAGCTTAAGTAACTTGCTAGAGTTAAAGTTAACAAGCTGTATTTTATTTGATTTGATATTTTTTGGTTATGTGTACATTCACTCATTTGTTTGTTCATCAAACAAACATTGTTTGTGTGTTTATTGATTGACTGATTGTGCTCAGTGTCAGGCACTGTGCGAAGCTTTGGGGAAGCAGAAATATTCAGTTGCCCCACACTGAGATGCATACAGTCTGATGTAGCATAGCACAGGCATACCTCAGAAATATTGTGTGTTTGGCTCCAGACCACTGCGATCAAGTGTATATCTCAATGAAGCAAGTATTGCAATAAAGTGAGTTGCAATCTTTTTGTTGGTGGAGGCCCTTGCCTTTAATTTGTAAAAAATGCAACACTTGTGATGTGCAATAAAGTGAAGGGGGAAAAAAAGAGAGAGAGAGAGAGAGAGAAGTATACTGGTGATTGCTTTGTTAGAGAGGTACCCCAGGGTTCTTCATCCAGGTGAAATTGGCTAGAGAACAGGGGAGATCCCAGAGACTTCCAGGGGTAAATGACATCTTACAAGACAATATAAGTTGGCCGGATAAAGATCAGAGAGAGTGGTGTTCCATATCAAGGGAGGAACATGTGCAGAAGCATGAAGGTGAGGAAGCATAGCTTATACAGAAAACGGGAAATAATTAGTGTGACAGAGGCACAGACTGGAATGGGCAAAACAGAGGGGCATGTGAATTTCAGCTGCAGCTTTCATGTGATCAACTGCAGCCAGGTCATTGAGGGATTCTCCTTTCACCCTGGAGTTCCCAGACTAAAGTTCCAAAGAGACCAAAAGAGACTTCTATAGTTAGTTACCTTTATATTTGCATAGAGCAATTCTGGCTGCAGAGTGGACAAAACAGAGCAGAGTTAATGCCTGAAGACTAAGGTAAGGTGAATGAATTAGATGCCTGTCATATTGTTTGAATTCCAACTAATTGGAATGGGTTCCACTGCACAAGTTGAATATCTATCCTCACTTAGTACTGCCAAGTTGTACGCCCGGGAAGTATTTGCATTATGGTTATGTATTTCAGAAAGGGTCAAATCTCTACCTCCTTCTTACTGAGAAGGAACAGAAAAGGGAATAATACAAAATGGTGGAGCACATCAACTAATTCTAAATCAATACATATTGTCTGTTTCAGAATTTAGAGACATCTAATACCTTGACATTTGTTCCCAATTAAACAAGAAAGTGATGCCATGGAGAAGCCCTGGAGGCTCAGGAAGTGTCCTTTCGTTCTGTTCTGACCTTTCCTTTCCAGCCGTAGCCTCCCTCCATCAGATTCCGTTCTGGGAGTTGCTGACAAACTCCACAAAAAGGATGCACAAAAACATATTTTTCTCGCACCTTCTGTGATGGAAGTATTATATTTAAAATTGCAATGCCCCTTAATTTTTCTTTGCAGAAAGTGAAGTGAGGAGGAGGAACAGGAGATACTAAATAGCTAGTCATTTGTATCCATCCATGCCTTCCTCTGTGTGCCCAGAGCAGGACTTGGACTTGGACTTCTTATCTGCAGCTCCAAATCCAAAAAGCTCTGGAAAACTGAAGTGTTTTCACGGCTGATCTGGCAGCAACACCTGACTAAACCTGAACTCATGTGGCCGCAAAGCCTGACCTGCACTGATGGAAGGCTATTTATAATCTGCACTTCTCTTGTTATGAATAGTCACCACAGGCTTTGCTGAAGAAATATTAATGTGTTTGAAATGTTATATAATATACTGAATATGCACTTTGTTGACTATTTAAATGTTTCTTTAAAGCATTTATTTTAAGACTTGTAAATTCACATGCAGTTGTAAGAAATAATAGATGTAATATACCCTTCACCTAATTTCCCCCAGTGGTGGCATTTTGCATAATTATAGTATAATATCACAACCAGGAAATTGAGATTGATACAATCCATTGAACTTATTTGGATTTCATCAGTTTGACATATACTCACTTTTGTGCGTGTGTCTGTGTGTATATAGTTCCTCACAATTTTGTCACATGTTGATTCCTGTGACTACCACCAGTCAGATGCAAGAGATCTTCACAAGGGTCCCTCATGCTGTCCTGTTATAGCCACAAACACTTCCCTCACTACCCTGCTCCCCAGCTCCTGGCAACCACTAATCTGTTCTCCAGTTCTATAACTTTTTGTTATTTAAACAATGCTAGATAAATAGCATCATATATTATGTAACCTTTTGTGATTGGCTTTATTCGCTCAGCATAATTCCTTTTGAGATCCCCACAAGTCATTGCATGCCTTTTAATATCTGAAAATTCTTTTGTTGATTATGTTCCAGTTAAAGGTGAGATCATATGGGAGCAAGGGAGGGAGGTGGGATTGGCTGGGGTAGGGGGGAGTGGTGGGGAGAAAATGCAGACAACTGTAATTGAACAACAATAAAGTAATACAAAAATAAATAAAAAACAACAGCTAAAATAAAAAAAAAATCTGAAACTTCTGACCAAAATGCATCTAGCCCAATGGGTGTGTATAAGAGGCTGTGGAACTGCACCGAGAATCTACCACTGCAGAGAGCGTGGCCTACTCTTTGAGAGCTGGGCTGGCAATACCTGAGGGGCTGCGTTGTCTTCAGCGAGTAGGGGATGGAAATAGTTTGAAACATAAGTTTCTGGTATCTGGTTTGAAGGTGGCTCCTCCTGTCCGTGTGACATTTGCATCCTGTGGCAGCCTCTTTATTCAATGCTACAGTCATCTGCCTCACTTGCCTTTGCCTGAGTTTTTCATTCTCATGGCATTTCCCTTCTGGGTCTGAATTCTAGCCCTAATTTGCAATCTGCTTTCCTTAGGCTTGTTTCTATTAGACTCTTTCCCTGGGACTGCACCTGGCTTCCTCTATCACTTACACCAACTCCAGCCAGCACACAGATCTGTGATTCAGGGCTCAGGTTTCAGTACTCGCCTGCCTTAGGTTGTGTTGTGTTCTCTCTGCCCCTCAGATCACAAGAGTTGGATAGAAGGTCTTCTTCCTGGTGTTTCCCATCATCATTTCAGTGAGTTTTGATGCCAATACAATTAATCCATATAGTTACTGTTATGTTCTTAATCAAAATTTGCCCCATTCAGACTGACGTATAGTTCAAAATATGCTTCTGTAAATTCTACAGTGGAAATTATCACTAAATGTAACAAAACCATGTTGTATTCTTGACATTGGACTTTAAGGACCTCTCTGAGGAATGTGTGTGCTGCTCTAGAGGATTCACGGCACAATGGACCAAGGAGGAACATTCACTTACTGCATCATCCGTGCACCCCAGAACTCTTTCCTGTCTGTTGCATGGAAGACATACATCACAATAGTTGATGTTATGACATGCTTGCCCCAGCCAACCTTGATTAATTTACATCTTCCTTTTGGAGATGTACACTTCAATAGCAGGATCATCAGGGTTTTGCTTCCAGCTCTACAACTATTATAAAAACACAATCCAGGTGGAAAGCAAAAACTTCATTTTTAATATTTCATAGAATTTGTTCAAGCGAAACAATTATCTGGGAAATTTCCAGATGTTTGAATGTTTCACTTTTCCATCTGGTGTTTGCCATTGAGCAGAACGGCCTAGCATTGTTCTGTGATTCTTTCAGCTAGCATTGAGTTGCCAAAATTTGGCTTTGAGAATAGGAATTGGATCCATCGATTCCCTGAAGAAATCAATTAAAAATAAAGAAAAATAATAATAAAAAGATAATATCTAACCCTGACTTACTTTTCTTCTAAAATATTGTTAGTCCTCTCCACCCCAACCCCTGAAAAAACAAACAAACAAAAAACAATTGACGTGATTTGGCAACTAAGAAAGAACATAAGAGAAATTTAAAAAATATAGTGTAATTTGAGCAATCTTTTAAACATCTGTACAAAACAAGTGGGAAAACTGAATACAAAAGTTATGTAACTCTTAGGGTGCATAAAAGAAAGGAAAACAAAGAATAAACTATGTTTTCCTCCTTTAAAATGTTTCTTAAGTGTTTTTGTCTCAAAGTCCCCTCCAAAATTTTGACAACGGAAAATTACCCTATTTTCTCCTAAAGTCAACCAGAATAGCAATGCAATCAATTCCTGACAATGATTTTACCTTCAGTTGAAATAACTTTTACTTAAGCAAGTACATTAGCACTGAAGAAATAGCCCTATTGATAGACTTCTGCTTTTGCTTTGTATGTCAAAACCGCTTTCTGAAAAATGATTATCATGTTTGCATTATAGATTCATCTGCAACTGAGTCATAAAGTACATAAAACAAAAAGTACACAGGAAGTGCATGTGTCTGGCTGGTGGATTTCTATATTTTAGCCTAAATTATAGACAGATATATCTGTTGTCATTTCTTTATTTCTAATTTTTAAATCAAAACTTCAAGTGGACCTTAGAACTGTATGATTATGCGGTGCCCAGAACAGCGGACGGCGCAAAGCCGTGCTGAGTAAATATTCACCAACCAAACGCTCGCATGAATGAGGGTCCCGGTGTTTACTCACTCTCAATCTTTAAAAAAATACTGAATGACAGTTCCTGAGCTGTGACCAAAGCAAGTATTAACTTCTGACTTTTGAACTAAACTTTTACTTATTTTGAAAAGTGCCTTTGTGAGATTTTAGTTGCACATAATATAATATCAGCCCACATTTTATAGCTACAAAAATAAAGATTTTTGCTATGGTTTAATGATCTAATTAGAATTCAGTAAGCTATGCTGAGGCTGCCCTTTGGGACTCATTAAGCCAGCAGGCTTAGGAGAGTTGCAAGTGAAGAAAATACATTTTGGAGTCAAGTGTGTTGCTGCTGAAAGGTCGTGTGGTAACAACAACACTGCCTACGGGAGTGGCATTAGGGTCGGATGGCAGGCAGGTGTCCTCGGAAGCTGAGGTGGCCCATGGCAGACAGGTGTCCTGGGAGGCTGAGGTGTGGCATAGCTCTGTGCTGCACAGGAGATCTGCTTACAGCATGCTGGCATGACATGCCCCAGGTTTCTGTGTATTGATGTGCAGGGTCAAAGGAGCCTGATCTTTTGGGCTGGCTGAACCCAGCTTCACTGTAGAAACAGGCTGAATCACAATGGTCCTTGGATGGAAATATCAGCTCCTATGGAACACAAGCTCTTTACTGTCTCTGCTGCTGCTGCGGTGTTTGTGCCTAATGCTGGAAATTCAAGCACTTTAGTCTCCGGGATGCTTGGGTGTAAATCTTTCTAACAGCTTGAAAGTCTCACAGAGTTGTTAAAAAAACACAAAACCACAAGCCCTTCATGTTTCGTTTTGTTGGACAGTGAATCATGCTAATTTGAAAATAGACCTGGCATAGACTGTGTTTTATAAACTGAGAATTTTGTTCTTTGTTTTTCTGTGTTTTAATCTTATCATGATTGCCATGCCATGAATTTCTAAACAAGAAAAAAACAGGTATTTTGCACCTGGATATAAAATGTCACAGGTCTTGATAATATGGGCAATATGCTACTCTCCTACAAAACCATTGAGTCATCAGTACATCTTGATCCAAATGGCTGATTGAAAAAAAATCAGGAGAGATTTGTCGTTTTGATGCTCCTGCCTCTATAGTACAGTACGTAGCTTTATGACAGTTCTTTTCATCATTTGAAATGGTTTTGTTTAGTCAGGCTCTTACTGAAATGAAATGCATTTCCATGGGACTTTATTGGGTTTGCAGCCCCACGCCACGGCCTGCCTCCTTGACTTCGGCTTCACTAACAGCTTCTTTTATTGGTTTTTGGCAAGTTGCTGAGGGCATATGTTTTGGACTTCTCTGGCCTGATTTGTGAGATTCTGCTGACATCCTGGAAAGTGCCACAAAACCCTGCTGCTCATATCCAAGCTTGTGTGTTTGATGGCAAATCCACTAGCGCTGAGCTCAAGTTTCTTGACAAGTCTTATTTATGGAGAAACAAACTTAGGCAATATTTTGTGGAACCATGCTGCTCTCTTCCTGGGAGTAACATTTGGCATTGCTGTGCAAAAGGGCACATTGTTTTCAAACAGCTCATATTTTATGGATATGACAGAGGAAGTGACGCTGTTGCTGCTGTCAGTGATGACAGCCACCATTTATTGAGCATGTGCCACATACCACACGGTTTGCATCGACTTGTCTCCAGAAAGTTGCAAGGGAAATGCAATTCACCCGTTTTGCAGATGAAGAACCTCAGGTTAAGCAACTTTCCCAGAGTCTTATGGAGTGGTGAAGCCAAATTTAAACTTTGGTTTTCTGTCTCTAAAGTTTATGTTTTTACCTTAAAGAAACCTGAGAGACAAATACTGCAATCAATTTTATGAATAAAGAAACATTTCTTATGTGATTTCCATTCTATTTTATAACAACTATTACATGTATGCCATTTATAGCAGTTGATGCCGTGAAGCTACAGTAATGACTAGACAGTTTCTGTTCCTTAAGGACCCCTAGACTCGAGCAGTAGTTGTGAACTGGGTGATTTTGCCCCTACAGGTAACGCTTCCCAAATCCTGGAGCCATATTTGACTGGCACGGTGGGTGAGAGTATGTGGAGCTATTGGCATCTGATGGAATATTGCTGAACATGCTAAGTGCATACACAAACCCTGCAACAAAGAATCATCTGGCCCCAAGTGCCAACAGTGGTGAGGATGAGATGCCATGGTCTAGAAGAAAAACTGAAACACGGAAAACATGGTGGGATTTCTGTTGTGTCTTTAATGATGGTGTGGTAGACTGTATTATTTGTTCAAAATATTTGCTGACAATCCTTATTAGGATCTTCCGTGTAGAAGAATTGTACTTCCTACCCCACTAATGCCAGGTATGGCCATTTGACCTGCTTTGAGCAATGAAATATGGGTAGAAGCTCATGGGGGCATTGTGCAGTTTTGCCATCATTTTTCCCCTGTGCTTCTTTCTAGTAGTCTGTCTCTAACTTCTGCAGCCACCACCAGGTTAATGGTGGACCAGTAGGTGGGCATCTCTCAGTCATGATGTCCCAAGACTTCAACATACTAAAGTGTGAAGCCCAAGAAAGAGAAATAGGTGGTGTTCTGACTTATTTTTTGGAAATGTGGCATATAACCAACCTTTTTGTATCCATCGAGCTGTCTTGGCAAAACTTCCAAACTGATGAGTATATGGTCTGTGAACCCTGGTGGGCTGGAAAGTGCATGGACAAGGCCTTCAGGCCTTCGGTTGTGATTGTGAGCATCTGCTAGTCAGATTTCCCTGAGGTGTGGAAACTGGGAGGGAAAACTAAAAGGCCATTATCTAGTCATGAACATTTTTACTTAAAATCATAATCAATCAATAAAAAAAGAATGCACTAATCTCATTTCTAACTAGTAGACATACCAAAGATATAATGAATAAAGTTTAAAACTATAAACTTTCAAGTGTAATATTTTTTTCAAGTAAGTGCTACTCTTTTTCTGGTTTTCATTTTTACACAGAGGAAAACTTCAAATTCACACTTTTGAGTGTTTATAAATTTCTGACCTTATAGATGTGTATGATTTTTTTAAACCAAAGCTTAACTGCTTCAAAATAATAGCAAAGGCATTTAAGTGCCTATTTTCAGTTAACCAAGGAGTGGCATTCATTTGCCTCCTTATACTCTTAATTAACCTGTGCAAGATCCAAGGATAACTCCTTACCAGCCAGCCATGGCAGCACTTTCCTCTTAGATGCCTGGCATTCCTCCCATCACCTTCATTCTCTGCCCCAGCTCCAACTTGCTTAGGCTTTTCTCTCACTTCCAGCCACTATCCCTAGATAACCTTGCTCAAAAGTGCATGCTTTGCATAGGATGCTCTAATATGTAAATCACACCGGATGCCCACTGTTTAGACCCTCATAGCCAAGGGCTTCTGAACATCACTCACTGGACAGCCCATCTTTACCTCAAGCTCAATAACCTCTGGAAGGAATTTATCATATTCATTCTAAAATATGTTCTATTTTCCAAGATAATCATTCTCAAAATCTTTTTTAAAAGATTCTATTTAGTTATTTTTAGAGAGAGGAGAAGGGAGGGAGAAAAAGAGGGAGAGAAACATCCATCAGTTGCCTGTCGTGTGCACTCCAGGGACGGAACCCATAATCCAGGCATGTGCCCTGACCGGGAATTGAACCAGTGACCTTTTGCTTTGCGGGACGATGCCCAACCAACTAGACTACACTGGTCAGAGAAACTCTCAAAATCTTGATATCATCTTTGCATCATCTTCTCATTGTCCATATCAAGTACATTTTTATGGCCAATGATCATTTTTCTTTCCCACTCTGGCATGAGCCCCCCTCTTGTTACTTACATGAACCCTGCCCTTGTTCAGGTGCTTGCTCCTCTCGTTGGGACTACTGTTATTGTAGCCAAACTCTTTCTGTCTCTTCTCTCTGTCCCTTTCTGATAATCTTTCCCTCTGCTCTCAGAAGTAGTTTTTCTTCTCACCCCTACTGAACTTCCTGCACATAAAATTAAAATCCACCCTTTGCTATTTGGCATACATTGGCTCCAGTCCTGGCTCCCAGGTTTTCTTCCCACCACAATCCCACCTCATCCTCACCGACTGAAGCAATAAATGCATCTGTATTGGCCAGCATGGACTATGTTACACTGCACTAACAATCTCAGAATCTCATTGGCTTCAACATTATTTTTATTCTTGCTTATACTACCAGTTCTTTGGGTAAATTGCATCTTCACTCCACGTTATTTTTTTTGAAATCTCTGAGGAAGGAGTCCATGCCTGGAATTTGATGGCTTTGTGACAAGGCAGTTCAATGGATAAAATAGTTGGTGATATGCTACATTCCGTAAAAATAAGTCAAAATAGCACCTATTTCTCTTCCTCAGGCTTCATGCTTCAGTATATTGGGGTGCTGGGACATCATGGCTGAGAAATGCTCACCTGGTGGTCCACCATCAACCTGCTGGTGGCTGCAGAAATTACTGTTGGAAAGAAGTCACAGGGATGCATTAGTTTGCCTAGGGAGAGAAGGCATTAAACTGTTTGGTGTTAAATACCATCATCTCTGTGAAGATAGAACCTCTTCTGACACCAACACTAACCTGAGCGATTTCATCTGAATTTGTAATTTCTGTTCATTTCTTCAGCGAACCAGTCTGTCAGTTTTCATTTACTGTACGTAAAGAACTTAGGCCCTTTCTCAAATTTGGAGAGGTTAGGACTATGTCCTCTTTCAGGCATTTATCAAATATTTATATTAAATAAGTTCAGGTTTTTGCAGAGTTTTCAATTTAGACCAGACAAAGCTGTCTAATCTTTTATTTCCACACAAAAGCCACCCTATCATCATCAGTAAAACATCCTCTCTGATTACACAGTGAATGGAATTATGGAGTTTCGTTAAAGAGCCTCATATTTCTCGTTCTCAAGATCTGACCTCACTTCCTGTTGAGAGCCCAGCATCTTCAGGTGGCCAGCACCACAGCCCATATTTGCTTCATGTTTCTGATCTTTCCCTTCCACCTCATTGAAAGTTTTGTATACAACCTCATGTACACGGAAGCTCATTGGCATTAGTGGCACAGTGCAAATTTGATCAGCCCATCACTGGGATATATTCCTAGGAGTGGCCCTGTTAGTTGGCTTTTTCCCAGGATCTTTCATTTTCCTGAGAATGCAAGTCTTCTGGAGACATGAAGCCTTAACCCAAATCACTGTCATTGACAGAAGAATGTTCAGGAAGATGGATGAGATATTTTTGAGACACCTTTAGACCCCCTTTAAATTATATCACTTTAGTGATTGACAACTTTACCTCTCCACTCTGTATGTGTGAAGAATAATAAACTAAAGGCCAGGTTGATGTGAGTTGAGCAGAGATAAAGTCATGGCCTATTATTAATATTGTTGCATTTTAACTAATGATTAGGGGTAATCAGATGATTTAGCTTTAAGCAGTGTTCTAGATTCAAACTCTTCCATCATAATTCACATTACAAAAACTTTCTGAAGAAACTTGGACTGATTCACAAGGCTCAAATAAACAGACAAAAAAAGGCATCGTGGTGGATCCAGGTGAGGGAGGTGAAGTCTAATGTACTAATTTTCTTAGTGATTGTCCTGCTTCCCTACCCAAGCAGTGCAGTGGGGATGATATGGAAGTTCCTCTGTGAGGTGGGTAGAGTGATGCTCCACTCTTATGCTCAGAGTGAAGACAGGGAAAACCAAGTTGGGGAGTGAGGCAGAGAAAAGTGAAGGTTTAGTCGTTGGAGGGATGTGCCCTTCCTGAATCCATTCAGAAACTGGTCGGGGGCTGGGAAACAGATGGAGCCAGGGACTGGGGTAAGGGCTATGGTGACCGCATCAAACAATGCCAGGAGCAGGAGCGGGACAGAAGAACTCTGGGTGACTCCCTGTGGCTGACTGCTTCAATGGGGGACGAGAGCTGCTCTGTGCCTGTGCTTTGAGACCTCTTGGAGTTCCTCCACAAGCATACATGCTTGCGACACCCAAGCTCTAGGTATTTTGGGACTCTAATGGGCTAGAAGAAGGTCTCAGACCTCCACATTTGGGAGGCTAGAAATGATGGAGGGAAGTGTATTCTTCTACTAGGTACAAATGAAGAAAGAGGGTCAGATAGGTTAACTTGCCCAAGTTCTCACATGAAGAAAGAAGAGTTAGCATTTGAGCAATGTATTTTTTAATGTCACAGCTTAGGCTTTCCACATTGACTTCATTTTGCTCAATCACACAAAATACCAATGCCACAAACACTAAAATATAGCTAATAGTTTTCCTTCTGTATCTTCACTTTTCTCAGCTGTATACCTCTTGTGGTGGGTGGGATGGATCAGGCAAGGATGTTGCACCAAAGGGTCTGCATGGAAGTGCTGGGTCCTAGGCTAGCTGAACAATAAGGGATTATCTTTGATGCTAACAATGTTCAAGTTGAGAGAATTTGTGGTCTAGGGGTAAAGCTGAGGAAAACTAGCTGAGGAAAACTGAGGAAAACTGGAGTAATCAGAAGAGGACTTTCTCAGACTCCCACCACCCTATCTAACCATGAATAGCATGAGTATTGCCCTAGTCTGCCATCCTACTTGCTTCCGTAGACAAACTCTGTGCCCTCAATTACAAGCTATCTCTCCAGCTCCTCACTAGATCCCATCAATGTTCTACCAAAGGACATCACTCCTACAATTCTTTCTTCTCTCCCTGACCAAATATTGACTCTCTAACGATCCCTACCACCAACCACACATTCTGTTAATGCCCCCATATTAAGAAAATGTTTCTTTGATTTCATTTTCTTTTTTAGCTACTGACCATTGAGAACAAAATTTTTAAATTCCTTTCTTCTTGTTCCTTTTTCAACTCAATTCAGTTTGGCTTTGCCCCTGACCATAGTACTGAAATTGTTTTGCCAAAGTCACTAATCAATCACCTCCATGGTACTAAAGCCAATGGTCAACTCTCAGTTCTCATCTTACCTAGCCTATCAAAGCAGTTGATACAGTTGAGCACACCCTGCTTTCTGACTTTCTTCATTTAGCTTCTAAGACACCAGGTTCTCTTAATGGGTGGAAGCAAGGGAGGGAGGTGGGATTGGCTGGGGTTGGGGTGAGTGATGGGGGGAAAATGCAGACAATTGTAATTGAACAACAATAAAGTAATAAAATCTTTAAAAATAAGTAAATAAATTTTTAGACTCTCCTTTCCTGCTGTGTTGCTTCTTCCTCTTTTCTTTGACCTCCAAGTCAGAGAATTCCAGAGTTCACACTTAATGCTATCTGTCTGTACTCACTTCCTTGATGCTACAGTTCAGTCTCATGGCTTAAAATGACACCTTCATTCCAAAGACTTCTACATTTACATCCATAATTCAGATTGCCTATGTTACACTTTCTACTTGATGCCTCCTCCTGAAGGTCTAATGAATATATTCAAGTTTATATATCCAGCACTGAACTTTTGATCTTCCTCCCAAGAGATTCTACCATAACCATCTCTCAATTCACTTGATGGCAGCTTCATCCCTCGAGCTTCTCAGGCTGAAAATGTTTATAGGTCTCAACTTTATAGGTCTCTTTCGTTCATATCTCATGTCTAAACATTCAGGACACCTTGATTGCTCTGCTGTCTCACTACCTAAACCAGCACTATGCTGATGTGAGTTGAATTATTGCTCACCTGGATTTCTGCAATATCTTAGCTCCTATTTTGATCCCGTAGAATCTATCCTTCAAACACTAACTAGAGCAATCTGTTAGAAATATGAGTCAGATCATGTTGCTCCTCTGCTCATAATCTTCCAATTGGTTCCCACCTTAATTAGAATAAAAGCTGAAGTCTTTCCCTGGCACCATTACCTCTTAGAGCTCATTTCCTGCTCTCCCTCTTTTTCTTACTCCTTTCCAGGTACAGTCCTTAGGCTTTTGCACTGGAACACTTTTTTCCCATGTAGCCAGGGGGTTAAGCCCTTCAAAATTTGTTCACATGTCATCTCATTGAGGCCTGCCCTGACAACACCACCTAAAATTACAGCTTTATTTTCAGACCTCAAATCTCTCAACACTATTCTATTTATTCCTAAATTCTCATAGTATTTATCAACTTTCAATATATCCTATAATTTACTTATTTGTAACATCTATTGTTTATTATCTGTCACTTTCTAGAATGTTAGCCCCACAAAGACATGGATTTTTGTCTGTTTTGTTCACTGATGCTGAAAATGCTTAGAACATTTGCCTGGTATGTAGTAAATGATCAATCAATGTTAAATAAATGAATGATTTCCTTTACTAGGAGAAGAGCTATTATGAGGGCAGAAGCTGGGAAAATCAGGAAATGGGATGAGGGGGGGCAGTTGGAACAAATGGTCCAGGATGAGGACCATGGACAAGCATAGGTGATAGAACTTCATGCTGTGGAGATGGGTTTGGTAGATGTAAGTTACCATGAAGCACTGAAACCCTGGTTTCTGCACAAATCTGTATATAATGTGGCTTCCAGAATCTCTACTCTTTTTGATTTTCCCCTTTGCATACATTTTAGTTTGTTGGAATCCCTTTAAAAATATGCTGCTCAAAATTAAACGCAGTATTCCAGATACACTCAGACTAGCATCCCATTAATGTTGTGGACCATCATCTCCCTTTGTGAACCTACATGTTTAGCAGTGTAGTTACAAAGGTCATTAACTTCCCAGGGTTAAATGACACATGACTCAGATGGAGTCTGCTGTCAGCCAAAACCACAAGTTACTTTTGCTTATTTTTTCACACAAACCACACTTAAACAAAATCTGCTCCATTCTACTCTTTTAACCCATGTGTATGACTTATATTTTCTCTATTACATTTATCTCTTCAGTTTAGATCCATTATTCTGAACTGTCAAGATCTCAACCAAGCATTTTAGCAAGCCCTCACAACTTTTCATTCCCTGGAAATCCGACAATTAAAAAAAATGACTGTGAAGGTATTGACAAAATGTTGTTCTGGACAGGGTCGATAGCAAAACTCATGTCAAACTATTACAAACCTTTATTTCCAAAATAATAGGATCCATTTAATATTTAGGGCATATAAGTATAAGCCCACTCTTTTGTAATTTTGTCTGCAAAATTGTCACTGAGTAATTTTTCTAATGCTTTGCTGAAATACAAATCTACCATGCCTACAGGATTCTGCTGCTTTTCTAGTCTAGTATTTTACCCAAAAGAGAAAGAGGCCAGTTTGGTAAAGTTTTATTAGATAAGCCCGCACTGGCTCTGAGTGAGCCCTTTATGTAAGCTCACAAACCATCTTCTATTAATCCTGTCTTGAGGTCAGGCTTCGTGTCTGCAATTTGAAGATTTGACCTTCTTTGACATCTTTTCTTTGTTTACTCTGTGACTTATATTTGGAAGGAGCTATTCATATATTTTTTCTGGATGAGTGATCCTTTTTATTTAAAAAATATGATTTTTTAATATATTATTGTATATAAATGCATATTATAAAATCTTATCATCCAGATTTTAATGTTATCTTTCTTTTCCTATTTTACTTACCTCTCTTCTCTCCTTATCCCTCTGCCTCCACTAATACTGTTCATTTAGTCCTGACCCAGGCACTGTGACCCAGTGTACTTGTTACATATTTCTGTATGTTTTGCACACTCCTATAATCATAGCTGATCTTCTTTATGAACTCTCAGCCGATTTCAAAGAGAATCACTTTAATTATCCTTCCCCAATGGATATTATTACCCATAAAACCATCCTTGAAGCATCTCTTTTATACTTTGAGACGTCAACCTAAAAATAATAGAATAATTCGTCTTTTTATTAAGACTCACTGAGCTTCTCTTATGTACCAGACACTGTGCTAGGTTATACAGTAATTCCAAGCTTTGACAGGTGTTGTGTTTAATTTATCTCTGTATCTTTTCTTTTGCCTCTGAATCTAAACAAAACAAAACAAAAAAACTTCTGCTGCTTAGAAGGCTTCTGTTATGGATTGAATGTTTGTGTCTTTTCAAAATTCATGTGTTGAAGCCCTTACCCCACAATGTGGCTATATTAAATGGTCTCTAAGGAAGTAAAGTTAAATGAGGTCATAAGGAAGGGGCCCTGACCTGATAGGATTAGTGTCCTTATAAGAAGATGCACCAGAGACTTCTCGCCAGAGGGGGACAGAGCCTGCTGGCTGACAGCCACGGATTTTTGCCACAGATGTTTTGCTGTTGTTATTGTACGGGGAGGAGTGTGGGGTGGTTAAGAAGAACATACTGTGCAGTATACAGAGGAAAATATTTTGATTTAATAGCACCAATAAAATTATAAATATTCATCATCTGAATATTGTTACCTGTGTGGTTTACTTTCTCTCAAGACTCAAACATGCAAATTCCTGCCATAATATTCGGCAAGATTAAATATTAGTGCGAGTATTATAAGCTAAACTATTTTTCCTCCTCCAACCTCTCCCCATTACCTCAGAATGTGACTGTATTTGGACACAGTGTCTTAAAAAAAGGTAATTAAGTTAAAATTGGGTAATTCGAGTGGGCAGCCATCTAATCTGACTGGCGTCATTACAGGCAGAGGAGATCAGGATGCAAGAAGAGACTTCAGGATGTGCGCTCAGAGGGGAGATGAGCGAGGACACAGCGGGAGGATGGCCATCTGCAAGTCAAGGAGAGAGGCTTTGGGAGAAAGCAAGCCTATTGACACCTTGATCTTGGATTTCTAGTCTCCACAATTGTGAGAAAGGAAAATTCTGTTGTCTAAGGTTTGTTGTTTAAGTCTGTGGTACTGCGCTATGGCAGCCCTAGCAGACTATACTGACAGGTTAAAGGTGTTGTATTTTTATTCTCACCCTTTCTTCTCTTAATTTTCTGAAGTTATTACAATTGGTCGCTTTGCTATTTAGGGAACTTCTTCTGGTCTTCTCTCAGGTACTCTGAACACAGTGGCATTTCTGTGAATATGATATCCTGGCACATCACATGAAGAACTCAATTCTCCTTTAACCAAAAAGCGGGGCATCATGCGGTTAACTAGTTATTTCAAAAAACATGTAGAGTGCAATATTACATCTATTCAAATTCTGTTCTTCCAAAACAATACATAACCTTGCCTAGGACATACTCTGAGAGCACTCTTCATTTATTATGAAGTTTATTGTTCCATTTACTTTAATTTTCCTTCCAAGTTCTGCCTGTGGCATTCTGTGTCTTCTTTTTATAAGGACAAAATAGTGTTGTACCCATTCAGATGGTGGGAGGTGGCAAAAACCGACCTTAGAATGAGCTTTAGCTGTTAAGCCTATACTTAATCTTCAAGGACAAGGTGACTCAATGTAACATGCAGAAAGCTGAAGCCAGGGTCCAGGATTAGGCCATGTAGTATTAAAAAACTTATAATAAATAAATAAATAAATAAATAAATAAATAAATAAAAAGATAGATACGGGAAATAGCTGGACTGGCTCAGAACTTATTCCCTGGGGTCCAAATCTCCTTGAGGTTCCTTAGCTAAATTCCCACACTCAGTGTATTTTATGGAGCCAGCTTCTAATCTGTTCCCTGCTTTAACAAGGAAGCCTTTGCCCCACAGCTGGGGCTCATTTGGTTTGGATTTTCATCTACAAGTTGCTGTCAGCAAGAATCTTTAGGAGCTAATTGGTGAAAGTGACCTAAAAAGGGAACCCTAGAAGAGAACCAGAAACACTGAATTTTCAGCCTTTCTTTCTTCCCCTAAGAATTTGTGTAATACTTTGCCAAGGAACAGCCAGCTTTGAAGCTTGAGTAATCTCTTTTATGTCAAAGCTAAAAACCACCTTAGATGAGACACCATCAAACAAAAGTGTGTTTCTCAGTTTTGTAGTTGAGGAGTGTGAAGCCGCAGTGTTGGAGATTCAAAGCCCTAATTGGACACACTTCAAAGGTAAACCCCAGGCAGAACTGCTCAAAGTTCCACCAGCACCAGGACATACAGATTTCCAATCACGGGGGCTGTGCTCAGTTCCTGCATCTGTTGAGGATCACAATTGCTTTCCTTTTAATTATCTCAGCAGCCTATCAAATGGAGGCCACTTCGCAGCAGGACACATAGGTTCACAATAAGAGCAACATTTATAATGACTTGATTTCCCTTAAAAGTATATGCAATGATACTGAGGATTACTTAATTCAACTGTGGGAATGAAATTGGAATAAAGGAGTTCAGGAGTAGCTCAGAATATGGAAAAGCAATTCTGGCTTCACAGAACAGGTACTGTAACAGGTAAAGCAGGTGTGAATGGTAGTTCAAGGTGTACAAATGTTATTACTTTCCATTTGATATAACAACACATTTTTATCGCTGGGTCCTATTTCATAAAGGTGGTATAACTTGATCTTAGTCTCTTCAGGGTCTTCAACGTCCTAATGATTGTTCAAGGTCATTTGTATAAATCTCTCAAATAGGAAGTGCAGAGGTATCCATTATCCTGCTGGGACTTGGTCATTTGCCCACATGACTTGCCATTTTGAATGCCTGTGTTCCTATGCTTAACCCCATTGGCTCCAGCAGATCTGCTTCCTATTTCCATGCAGAGTCCGGACCACAAGAGTCATGAGGCCACTTGACAAACTGCACAGGAAGCTCACCGTGGACCTGAAGCAGCTGTTTAGCCAGCACCTTGGTAATGGAACCATTACAGCCTCCCACTGCTGCAAACCCCACTGTCAATTTTTCTTCTATTTCTGTGGAAGTTGGTTGTAGTCTAAACATTTCAGAAAATTAGAAAAATTCAGGATGCAGGCTAGTTTATAGGCAAAAATTAAAATTTTACAGACGACTCACTGGATTAGAGTTTAATATTCACAATTGTGTATAAGTGATTTGACTGAAACAATTTTTTCTCCTAAAATCACCCTTGTTTTTGTCAGAGTCAAATCAAAACCCAATCACTTACTGTTGAAATCTGGTTTCAACTTAGCCTGATTATTTGCATGAATATAAGAATAGCAAATGATTATATAGGCTTTCTTAAATCTACTTCGCTGGGATGTTACAAGGAATTTTCAGACTGAGCTTTAATTAGCCATGCAGGGTGAGAGGCCAAGCAATACAGTTGCCATTAGGCTTTGCCTACATACCTACAGTATAGGGTAAACTCCCCAAGTTCTTGAGGTCCCCAAACTGTCTTGAGGTTCTTCCCTTGCTATATCCCAGGAAAGCAACCTTTGCCCCTCACCTGTAAAGACTGCCATGAACCAGATGAATAAGCAAGTTACCAGGCTATTTCTCCAAGGGGCTTTTATTGGCTTCAACGTTGATTTTTATTCCTTAAAGCTTTTGCTGACATCTAGAGTTTAGGCATATCTCCTTCAGACATAATATTTCAGTCAAAGTCTTGCTTAATAAATTCACAACTGGAAACTGGAAAAATCAGATTCCTATTGAATCCAGGCAAACAAATATATTGCCATGAAAAGAGGGTTTTCACTTGTTAAGGGTTTTCCAATTCTGGAGGGATCAGGAGGGGAGAAAAATATAACTGCTTCAATATTGCTACAATTTACCAAGTTGCTCTAAGAAAAAAAACAAGTTTTTAAAGATCAGCAATATGTTGAACAAAGTCACAAGAAAAAGAATTATATTCAGTTTATCCAGTCCCACAATCAATCCTGATTATCCTAATTATCTGCCAGTATCTCTACAAACCCAGTCATTCCCCAGAGTCCTACTAATCCCCATCTGTTTCAAAGTATTATCTGAAAATTTATTCTCAGAAGGTCATATTTTAGAATAAGTCAGAAGGTATAACATTTTTGCAAATGCATCAGAGTAAAACAATGACTGTCTATAAATGACCAAAAACATATTTGAAATGATATGGTTGTAGACCTGATTATAGTGCAATTGACGAAGGAATTTACTATCTTTGTAACAATCAAAATTACAAGTGAAAGTACATCAGAAATCAATTCATTTGTTTCCCACTGTCAGTGGTACCTGGGGATTTTGTTGGGAAATAGCATTGGTTTTAGAAAATCAAAGGGAGAGTTTGTCTTTTTCATTTGTCGTTAAAATAATCACTTTGCTTTACCATCTATCTTTGTGCCTTTCTTTCTCTTTTTTATTCCTGTGTTCCCATTCCCACTTCCCTTCTTGAAGTTCCTATTGCAAATGTTCTTTCTTCTGTAATATATATATGACACCTTTTTAACTTCATCAGTTCCTTCTCATTTTGCTTCTTCCCTCTACTACACAATCCTTCTTCCACTTACTCAGACCCTCCTGGACTCACACAGACCTTCTGCAACTTCCAGAGTCCGCTTTAGTTTGCCCTTTTAACTCGTCTAGAAAAAAAACAAACGCTCTTTCAATTCTATTTCCTTTGCCATTATTTACACTTTCATTACCAAAACCACATATTCTTCCCAGAGTTAATTAGAATTTTCAAGTTTTAATGACAACTAAGGTAATTAGCATTCTTTAAATTGACAAATTTATGAATACATTTCATAATTTTCAGAAACAGGTTTCTTTCTCCATTGGCAAATCCACTTACATTTTTATTGGTGGTGGTTGCTGCATCCCTTCAGTGTGCTCAGCAGTGAGCTGTCTCATTATCCAGCGGCCTTCACAACCTTTAAAAGGCTAGCGAGGAGGTGGGGAAGATACCAGGTTTGTCCCGGCTTAAGCCACATAAGTTTAAAAATGCTCTTTTTCATATGTCTCTGGGGCCCAGAGACATATGAAAAGATGCTCAGCATCACTAGCCATCAGAGAGATGCAAATTAAAACCACAATGAGATACCACCTGACACCGGTCAGAATGGCCATCATAAACAAATCATCAGACAAGTGTTGGAGAGGATGTGGAGAAAAGGGAACCCTAGTGCACTGTTGGTGGGATTGTAGACTGGTGCAGCCACTGTG
>VMDR010006348.1:0-46032 GCA_007922815.1 Macrotus californicus
ATGGATATTGTGTTATGAAAGCCAGGGAAGCTGAACCTCTGTCTTTGTTGTCCCACTCTCTAGGCTTTCTCTGTAAATAGCAAATTTTAGATGAGTAGTCTGAGTCCAAACCCTTAAATAAATAAAAAAACCCAGAAACTAAAGAGGTAGTTTGTTTGAGCCAGGTACATTGTAAAGAGAATTTGTTCTTTTTTAAGCTGTACTCAGAACCACACAGAAATAGGAAGCAGGGATAGTTCTGGATTCTGGTTTTATGTATAGCTAAAATCAGTGTATCACCTCAACTAATATCTCTGCTGTAGACATTTTGTCAGTAGTGATACTAAAACAGACTGAGTTGCAGTTTTGTAAATAAAGTTTTGTCCTGAAAATAATCAGCCTTCCTTTAGTTTTTTTTTATTGTACCCATTTTTCTTATGTAAAAATATAAGAGATAACATTTATCAAGTGCTTACCATGTGCCAGACACTGTTGTAAGTGCTTTACATATTCAATTCATTTATTCAATAAAGAGGTATTGTACCGTTATTATTCCTTCTTTACTGATAAGACAGGTGAGGCACAGAGAGGTGGAGTAGTTTGTCCAGATTTACGTAACTGGCCAGATTCAAACTCAGACTCCAGAGCTCCTATTCTTCATCTTTATGCTGCTGTCCCTGAGCAACTTCAGATGTTCATCAACCGTGGTTTTATTTAGCCTGAACACATGCCAGATAACCACTACCATGTTATGTTCCCTAGGTGAGGGCCTCCGTGACGGATTTTAAGATTGAGCAAACTCACACTGGGTCTGAGGGTAAAAGTGACCTGTGGACATTGACAGAAAAGTTTGATGTAAACCAAGATAAAAGATGCTCCAGGAAATGCTGTTACTAGTACCTGGGAAACTTTTTCAAAAGTCTTTCACACTGACCATCCGCACTGACAGAAGGTCACCAAAAGAACCAAAGGGATGAGTGGAACAATTTGGTTTTCAATTTGGGATTTTTTTCTTTAAGGTCTCAAAGAATTTCTGAAACAGGATGGCATAATGGATAAAATTTAAAAATATAAATTAATTCTGCATTATGTACTGCTTCAGTTAACCTGTTCAAGTAGCAAAGAAAGCTCAATGCTAAAGTAGAGAATGTGGAAAATTATATTCAACAGGGTTATCTGTTTTCCATTCTGCTCCTGCCTGGTTGACTGCGGGGCTCTTGGAAGAGCAAAAGCAAGACAGAGCTCCATTGAAGCAAGCTCCAAATGTGATTCTACTCCAACTGGAAAGTATTTCAAATTACCCAGCTACCTTTTGGCAAAATGGGTTATGGAAAGGACAATTCTAAGCCTAAAACAGATTCATAATGTTTTATCTAGAGAATATTCATGACACTGTTTTTTAATAAAAGCAGATTACATTCTCTCTGGTCCAAAGACCAAAAGCAAAATCACAAATGTAAATTTGACACACACTTTCTATTCCTAGCGTAATTTCTAGGACTAGAAAATCCATTTTTGTTTTGGTTCACTAGATGATTGATTGTGTTTGATTCAATTCAACAAACCTGTATTATGCTCCTGTGGTATACCAAGAATTGCACAATGGTAGGCTCACACTTGCCTTCATTGTATATGCAGCAGGTTGAGGAGAGAACAGAAACTAATGCATTGGGTTAAGTGACTTAACAAAGGCATGCTTAAAGTTCAATGACTCCATAGATGAAAGAACACTCATCCTGTGTAGTAGGAGAGTGGGAGTTGAGAAAACTACAGAGAAGAAATGATACTGGAGCCAGGCTTTGAAGCACTGTTAGGGGTTTGCCAGCTGGGATGAGAGTCCTGGGAAGAGAAAACTGTAAGGAAATGGACCAGAATTTAAAAGTACCTGACTTATTTGGTAAATTATAAATGGTCCCCTATACCTTCCAAGATATGTAATGAGAATAAATTAGACTTCTGGTCAGGATGACGGTGTAGGCAGACATGGCTCGCCTCTTTGCACAACCACATCAAAATTATAACTGAAATATAGAGCGATCATCACTCAGAACCAGATTGAGTTGAAAGGAAGTCTGGCAACTATGAAATTAAAGAAACCACATCCATCCAGACTGGTAGGAGGGGTACAGATGTGGAACGGGCTAATCCCACACCCACGTGTGGTGATTAAAATTTTGGGAGGGATCCCTGGCTGGTGTGGCTCAGGGGACTGAGTTCCACCCTGCGAACCAAGGGGTCACCAGTTCAATTCCCAGTCAGGGCACATGCCTGGGTTGCAGGCCAGGTCCCCGGTGGGGGGCGTGTGAGAGGTGACCACAATTGATGTTTCTCTCCCTCTCTCCCCGTCCCTTTCTCTAGGGATAAATAAATAAAGTCTTTTTAAAAAAATTTTTGGGAGGGATATCTCAGGAGTGAGGAGTCCCAGTCCCACACCAGGCCCACCAGCCCAGGATTCCAGTGGCAGGAAGATAAGTCCCCACAACTTCTGGCTGCAAAAACCAGCAGGGATGGAGTTGGTGGAAGAAACTTCTGGAGCCCCAAGCAGTTCCTCTTAAAGAAACCACACATGGAATCACCTACTCAGACTCACTCCTTCTGAGCTCCAGCACTGTGGTAGCAGCTTGAAAGTCACCAGTGGTGTACAGGGAGAAACTGAAGTGTCTACCATCAAGGTGAGCGGAGGCTATTGTGCCTTTTCTAAACCCTTCCCCCACAGAGCCATTAAGCTGGTGCCATATCTGAGACTCCATCAGCTGGTCTAACACTATTCGACCCACCTTGGAGATCCCCAGAGACTCCACCTCACCCAAGCCGCTTTTCCGTAGGAATGGCTGGTCTTGGCTCATGCTTCACAATTTTCTAAATCCTATCCAACAAGAAACAGCTGGCTTTAGTGAGCCCCAGGCCCAGAACTAGCGGTAGTCAGTTTAGATTCACAGCTTGGCTTTGCATAAGAATCTCCAATCCCAGCACAAGTAGCAGCCAACTCAGATTACTTTACAGCTCAGGCAGGGTTCCCTGGGCAAAACACAGGTGGGGGGCTGACCTTGGCCACCACCTGGGAAACCCCAGGGCCAGCACACCCAGTAAACAGCTACAGACCATGCCAGAGCACCACCACCATGCCCCTGCACAGCTGATCCTCCATGGAGGGCAGAGGTTGGTGGTCAGTGGTCATAGCCAGCTCTTGCAGCTGACTGGCCTGGGTAAATTCCTCCCCTTGACCTGCCAATAGCAACCAAGGCTCAACTACAAGAGAAGGGTTTACATGAAGGGCACACCTCGAGTACCCAGCTTGGGTGATAGAGGAGGGTGTGCCACTGGACCTTACAGGATACCTACTACATTAAGCCACACTACCAAGACATGGAATGAAAGCAGCTCTTACTGATACATAGGAACAAACACAGGGAGGCTGCCAAAATGAGGAGATAAAGAAACATGGCCCAAATGAAAGAACAAATCAAAACTCCAGAAAAAAAGAGCAAAACGAAATGGACATAAAGCAAATCTACCAGATGTAGAATTAAAAATACTGGTTATAAGGATGTTCAAGTAACTTAGTGAGGACCACATCAGCATAAAAAAGCTCCACTTAGAAACAAAAGATTCATTAATTGAAATAGAGAACAATTTACAGTGAAACAACTGTAGAGAGGATGAAGCTGAGAATCAAATCAGTGATTTGGAACATAAGGAAGCAAAAAACAATCAGTCAGATCAACAAGAAGAAAAAAGAATTAAAAAAATGAATGAAGATAGTATAAGCAGCCTCAAGAAGTCCAACATTCGCATCATAGGAGTGCCAGAAGGAGACGAGTAAGAGCAAAAAATTGGAAATCTATTTGAAAAAATAATGAAAGAAAACTTCCCTAATTTGGTGAAGGAAATAGACATGCAAGTTCAGGAACCACAGAGAGTCCCAAACAAGATGGATGCAAAGAGACCTACTCCAAGACACATCATAATTAAAATGCCAAAGGTTCAAGATAAAGAGAGAATCTTAAAAGCAGCAAGAGAAAAGCAGTTAGTTACCTACAGGGGAGTGCCCAAAGACTGTCAACTGGTTTCTGAAAAGAAATTTTGTAAACTAGAAGGGACTGGCAAGACATATTCAAAGTTGTGAAACACAAGGACCTACAGCCAAGATTGCTCTATCCAGCAAAACTAACATTTAGAATTGAAGGGCAGATAAAGTTCTTCCCAGACATGAAAAAACTAAAGGAGTTCATCATCACCAAACCATTATTATATGAAATGTTAAAGGGGCTTATTTAAAAAAAATAAGAAAATCAAAACTAGGAACAATAAAATGGCAAAAAAAAACACATACCTATTAACAACTGAAACTAAAAAACAAACTAAGCAAGCAAGAAGAACAGAGACAGAATCATAGATACAGAGAACATTTGATGGTTAGCAAATGGGAAGGTGGTGGGGGAGAATGAGTGAAGAGGTGAGGGGATTAAGAAGTAGAAATAAGTAATTACAGCATAGCCATGGGGATGTAAGGTACAGTGTAGGAAATGGAGTAGCCAAAGAACTTATACCATGACCCATGGACATGAACAATGGTGGGGGGATTGCCTGAGGGAGTGGGTGGTGCTAGGTGAAGGGTGGCAAAGGAGGAAAATTCAGGACAACTGTAATAGCATAATCAATAAAATATTATTTTAAAAAAGAATAAATTAGAAGGTAAAGCTATCGAGGAAGTTTGGGATCTTGTTATTAAGAATATTTTATGCCATTGGCCCCGGCTGGTGTGGCTCTGTGGATTGAGCACCGGACTGCAAAGCAAAGGGTTGCTGGTTCAATTCCCAGTCAAGGCACATGCCTGCGTTGCAGGCCTGGTCCCAAGTAGGGGACATATGAGAGGCAACCACACACTGATGTTTCTCTCCTTCTGTTTCTCCCTCTCTTTCCTTCTCTCTAAAAATAAATAAATAAATAAATAAATAAATAAATAAATAAATATATTTTTAAAGAATATTCTATGCCCTTATAGGTTTAGACATGATCCAGTAGCAATGCAGAGTTATTGTGGTTTTTAATCAGGAGAGTACTTCTAAAATGATCAGATTTAATACGATAACTCTGATGGTAAAGTGTAATCAGGTTTAGTTTCCCATCTTTGATGCACTTAACAACTTGATCATGAAAATTATATGTATTGCCTTTACCCTGAGAACATATATGGTTCTGTAAGTTTCCTGAATTCCTTGTCTTTCATGAAACATCTGGTCCGCAGTGGGGCACTGCCTTTTTTTTTTCTTTTTTTTTCTTTTTGCCTCTTCCATCTTGTCATTCCTAAAGTTCAAAGAAGGGACAGTGAGTCATCAGCTCACTCACTATGGCTTTTTTTCCCCCTTTTATTTTTTTGCTCAAGTTAGTTTCTCAACCTCAAACTCACACTCTGTTGAAGCATCTCGGGTGAGGCCTAATCTTAAAGCCATAATGTTTACAATAATCCCTGGCTCTGGAAACCAGGTCTTTGAATATTATTAATCTAGAGATAGCACCCCACGAAGAACTGCTCTTCTGACCTCTGAGTCACACGTGGCTGATAAGGAATGCTCTGGATGTCTTTTCTGGATAAAGAGGAAGTGACCGTAATACATAAATCATTATATATGAAACACCTAACTAATCAGAATATAAATGGGGAATGGGGAAAGGTAGGAGGGTATGGGTTAAATAGCCTTGCTTTGGTGATACATTACTCGATGAAGGGTTTCTCTACTTTAACATTCATGCTTATAAAAAGAAACGGTTTCCTTTTCTGCCTGTTTTTAAACTTTAAAAGCAGCCTAAACCATAGTTTCTTTCTTGCCTGGTATTGAGTGTATGCCAAATCTACCCTAAACTGCACAGATGGAAAAAATTAGTCTATGTCTGTGGTACCTCTGGGGTTGAATATTTTTAGTACTTAAATCTTCAGCTAAAGATTCTTTCCTCCAAGACTCTCATAGAATCATTTTATTGTCATCCAGTGGATAAACTTACTGAGATGGACATTAATATCGCGTCTTTGTATATCCCTTTATAGTCTATGATGAGCTTTCACATACACCTTAATTTAGCCCTCAGAATAGCCTTGGAAGTTACCCCATTTTACCAATTAAGAAAGAAAGCCTTAGTCCTTACACTCAGAGAGTCAGAAAAATTTAAACTTGAACGTGGGCCTTCTCATTGTACCTTAGGTTCTTTCCTCCCTCCCTGACCTGCCCTAACCCAAAGTCTGTTTCTCTCTCACTAGATGTACAACTTTGGACTCATTCTCTTTCACTTTCAACCCCCAAGACTAACTACTCTCATGAATTAAAACCATCGAACATATCTTTATGGAATGCCTGCTGTAGGAAAAATAGAAGCTGAGGACACAGAACTAAATAAGATAAAAGCTGTGTTCTTATGCGGAGGTAACATTCTTTCTTTCTTTCTTTTTTTAAAGACTTTACTACTTTATTGTTGTTCATTTACAGTTGTCTGCGTTTTCCACCCCCAACTCTCCCCCCTTCCCGCCCGGAGGTAACATTCTGTTGAGACAGGAGAGGGTGAGCTAACATTTATTGAGGGGTCATTGTATGCCAACACTGTTCTACAAGCTTTACATGTGCCAACTCTAAGAGGTCAATCCTATTATTATAAAGAATATGCCCAATGGTCATCTGGCTAGTAAATGACACTACTCTGAGGTTTGGAGGGGCCAGAATGAATTAGCTTAATGACTATGTTTTCTTTTTCTTTTCCAATGTAGGTGTCGTCCATCCAAACAAAGTTAACTTTTCCATTAACAAGCTCCCTTATACATCTTTCCCTATTAGACCTTAGCTGATTTTTGTTTTAAGATGGTGGCACCAGTATCTCTATTTTTGATAAGAAAGATGTGGTATGCTTATAAATTATAAGAATGCTAGTCTCATATACTGTGGAGAAATAAACAAAAAAACTATGCAAAACTCTTAATTTTCAGGTTTACTGCACTTCTTTCTGGAAATGAAGTCTTTTTCACTAGTCCAGATTTTTATCTTACAAGCAAGAAAAGTTCACTGAAGAGTAAATACCTGTTCTTTAAACTTTCTGTATGTCTCAAATATTTCATAATAAAAAGTGAATTAAATGACCACCTTTGCAAACTGCTCTAGTCTCAGCCTTCCTTATAAGCTTTCATTTAAAATGAGTTTATATGGCTCTGGCTGGTGTGGCTCAGTGGATGGAGTGCTGCCCTGCGAACCGAAGGGTCACCAGTTCGATTCCCAGTCAGGGCACATGCCTGGGCTGTGGGCCAGGTCCCCAGTGGGAGGCACATGAGAGGCAACCACACATTAATACTTCTCTCCATCTCTTTCTCCCTCCCTCCCCCCCTCTCTAAAAATAAATAAATTAAATATTTTAAATGAATGTATATAGAATTTCAGAAGTAGCCTTGCCTCAAATGAGCCCTACTAAATCTTCATTAACATGATTATGTATTTATTATGAGGGAAGCAAAAACAAGTATCAAATCCATATTCAAATTTTGCCTCTTGAGACTTACAGAAGAGTGGCTGCTATATATCTAAAGATTAATTGGATCTGCCAAATATGGGCACCATTGAAGTCTGCCCATCAGAATGCATCTCTACACTTCCATTCACACAGCCCACTTCCTCTGGAAAGGGGCCCGTGGTAAGAGTAGGCATATGGGAATGATTCACTTGGGGAAAACTGTACCCAGAATATTGAAATAGTTTGCTTTCTGCCTCTTTATCCTTGCCATAATTTTTCTACCCAAAGGAACCACCTGCTATTGTAGATGTGACACCTGAAAAGCTTTCTGTATATTGCAAGAGATTGCTCATGCATGGGTAGATTTTCAGTCTGTTCAGTGGTATTTAAAAATGTTCTGGGAGGGGAGAAATATTCTCAGAGACTGGAACATTGCCTTGTCTTATCAAATTGCTCTGTAGCCTTGTTCACAAACACCTTAAAACACTGAGCTACAGATGGAATTCAGTAGAAGACATACTGAGCTAATTTCCTTTGCATGATGTTACCCAGAGAAATCGAGCTGTCAGTATCCTGGAGAACAAGCCTTCAGAGAGAGATGGTGGCCAAAGCCACGGGGAGCAGGAAAGATTGAGGAGCTTTCCCTTCAAGAACTTCCTGTCCTCCCATATTCACCTTTTAAATGAAAATGTATTACAAGAGAAAAAAAAGACCAGAAGTGCTTGACTCAAGGTGGTTGTAACAGCGAAAGTAAAGATGGTCATACTGGGCTGAAAAAATCTTGAATTCTAAATCTTTCTTGATACTCCAGCACACAGGCATAAAGGAGAACGACAGAAACCAGGGTTTTAGGCATGCAGAATGTCATTGTCTGGGCTAACTAGAGACGATCACCTCTAAATTATGACTTTCTTCCACCAAGCTTTAGTTCAGTCATTTAACAAACATTCAGTGAGCATCTCATGTGCAGGCATGATTTTAGACGCTATAACAGCAAAAAAAAAAATTTTATTTATTTAAATTTGACATATAACATTGTATAAATTTAAGGTGTACAATGTTTACTTTAGTACAACTACATATTGTAATAAAATTGCCATTGTAGTGATATTTATTGCATTCTATAATTATAGTATGATATTGTTGACTATATGCATTGTACTGTGTGTTAGATTTCTAGAGCTCATAGAAATATGTTTTAAAATCATTTTTTCTGTGCCCTTCAGCAGTGCATGAACTAAAAAGCTAAGATTAGATTTCCCAGACTCTCTTGAAGCTAGAGGTTCAGATATCATTTGTTTTTTGCAAGTCTTGAATTCAGAACTAACTTAAGTGGGGGGAAAGGTGGTGACAGCACGTTAATTACACATTTTGCTAATGTAAAATGACTGTGGTGTGGCTCTGCAGTCAACACATCTTGCAGTGACTTCCTGATGGCCAGATCATGGCTAAGGTGGTGTGTTTTCAGACCTAGAAAGTGGATGATGGCTTCCTGATCCTTAGCTTCTGGACTGCGGCAGAAGTAGCAGTTCCCCTGGCAGGTCGGGTCTTCAGTGTTCTGGGAGTCACTGCTGGAGGCCTAGCCTAGAGCCTGACCCTAAACCCTCCTAAAGTTTTGCAAGCCCTAACTTCACTAACATTTCAGTTATCTGTTGCTATATAACGAACATCCCTCCAAACCTAGGTTGGCTGAGTACTCCTGCTGATCTCACCTGGGCTCACATGTGTAGTTGCATTTATTTGTCAGCTATGCTAGGCCTGAAGGTCCTAGATGGCCTCCCTCACATGTCTTGGATCTTGAATGGGGTGCCTAAAACTCTGAGCCCTCTCCCTCCATGTGGTCTGTCGTCACTCACTAATCTAGCCTGAGCTGCTTTATATGAAGGGTGCCTTTCAAGGGGGTGAAAATGGAGGCTGCAAAAGCCTCCTATGGCTAGGTCTAAGGGTTACTCAGCGTCACTACCTCATTCTATTTGTCAAAGTTAATCAAAGGATGGACGCAGATTCAAAGGAAAAAATATACTCCATTCCTATTGGGGAGTTGTGGCAAAGTCACATTGCAAAATGGTGCGTGGGGTAGCAAGGGTTGCTGCAGCATCAGTCTACCGCACCTGGTATTCAATCCTTTTCTGCTTCGAGTATCTGGGACGGCTCCTGTTATCTTCAGCTGAACGGCGACGGATAAAGAAAGTAAGCAGAGAAAGAAAACAGAAGGCTGCTGAAGCAGCCCAGGGAACAGAGGAACATTCGGGGCACATTTTGAAAGAGCTCTGAGGGATTGGATGTGAGTATGAGAAAAAGTGAGAAAGATGTCAAGGATAGAATCAAGAAGGACTCCAAGGATTTGGGGGGAATTGTGCTGCCATTTACTGACATGAGAAAGAACAAGTTCAGAGAGAAAATTAAAGAGTTAGTTTTTGAAAATGCCTTTTAGGCATCAATCAGGCAGTTAGATATAGAATTCTGGAATCTGGGGGAAAGGTGTGGGCTGCAGATGCTAATTTGAGTGTTACTTGCATATAAAAACACTTAAACCTCATTAGACTGGATAAAATCAAGGGAGTAAGTGTAGACAGAGAAGAAATTGAGCCTTGGAGCACAGCAATGTTGAGATGGCAGAAAGGTGAATAGAATCCATGCTAGTGGATTTGGGAGTTCCTGGAGACACTTGGTAACAACACAGGTTCCAAGGTCCTATTCCCATCACTTCTGATCTAGAGCACACACAGAGGCCTGGCAATCAGCCTTGTTGACAAGCTCTTTAGATCATTCTGAAGTGGGTAATTTAGGAGTACCCTTTGAAAAGCACTGAAATCGACCACCATTGTCTAAGTAAACATTTTGTGGCTCCTTGAGTTCAAGGATTTTTTTTTGTCTCCTTGCTTCCTCTCATTGGTCATGCGTTAAAGATGCTGAGAGGGGAAATTGAGCCTTCTCTTTCTCCTAATTTCCTTTTACAAGGCAGCTGAAAGCAAACTATGAATTCTTACCAGGAAAAGGAGAGAGAGTATAGGCCTAAGAGTAGTGTCTACTCTCCAAGAGAAGTATATCCTCCTATCAGAACCCAGTTTGATACCCAACGGTAACCCTTTTTTGAAGCAAAACCAAGAGCAGGGTCAATACTTCTTTGTCCCTAAGTTATAAGTAGCACATGCTCTTTCCATATCTCAGGGAGTGGGAAAGCAGTCATCCTCTTCCCAATGTTTCATGGAAGGTTTAGAGAAGACTAGATGAAAAGCTAATGCCTAGCAGCCTGCTGTAGCGTTTACCCTCCTGTCTATCAAAATTAACGCTGATTAGGCCTCTCTAAATGGAAAACACCCAAAAGTGCTTATACAAATACCGATACAGACTGAATTTATATGGACAGTGAACCTGTATTTCTCCAAAATAAAAATGTTAACATTTTCCACTTGCACCCAGTCCGGGACTGTGAATCAAATGTCGTCAGTGACGACACTGCACAGACATACTCTCCCTTTTGCAGGTCAGTGGCTGCAAGCAGGCCTGAAGCCGCAGGAGCCATGTGCTGTAGTAATGACTGCATTGATTAAATGCCAATTACTCCTGGACACTCTTCAAAGGCCTCTGCTGCAGAGTTGAAACAGGGCTTTCTGTCTGGTAGTAGATCGGATCTCCATAATCGTAAGTGATAGCTGGTTTGGGGATTCTAGTAATTACTTGTGTAGTGTACTTTAATCAATAGCATGTTTACTATTTTAACATCTCCACACTCTTATGAATACTCAGGCTCTGATCTCCCAGCCCCCACCCTGCTCACAGGAACCCGAGCTTCTGACCCACAGGTGATTAAGTCACTCTGGTGAATCATCCTCTGTGGGATAAGGGCAGCCCTCCAGCCAGAGCCAGACTGTTACCACAACCAAGTGCCTGCCTGGAGGGATGATGGATCCTATAGGCCCAGCCAGAGGTCAAGTTACCTGTCTCACTGTTCCACTGGGTATCAGTCTTCCAACTGCCATCTACCCAGCAATTAATTCTCTGTTTAGCACATGCTTCCATGAGCAAATACTTAGAAAGAGTCTATGCTTGCGTATTGTTCCCCAGGAAATTCTTTCCAACAAAGTTTTGGATCTAATCATCATATTAGGCTGATTTTGCCACCATTTTTGAGATAGCTGGCTGACTGCGGTAGAACACGTATGCTGAAGGCTGAGCTAAAAGGGTGACTAAGTCACCAACTGGCTGTGTGACCGTAGGCACTTTATTTCAAAACCAGGGAGTTGAGCAATATATTTTCTGAGATGCCTTTCAACTCTAGCATTTTATGGATTATTATTATTGTTGTTGTTGTTGTTGTTATTATTATTTGCAGAGAGCTTCTTATTCATTTGCCAAAGGTCAATGTATTAGGTTGCTAGGGCTGCTGTAACAAAGCACCTGGGTGGCTTAGACGAGAGAAGTTTATTGTCTTGCAGTTCTGGAGGCCAGAAGTCCAAGATCAAGACGGTCAGAGGTTTGGTTCCTTCTGAGGCTATGAGGGAAGGATTCTGTCCCAAGCCTCTCTGCTTGGCCTGTAGATGGCCGTCTTCACCTTCATCTGGTGTTCTTCTTTTGTGTGTGTTTGTCTCTGTGTCCAAATTTCCCTTTTTTATAAGGACACTAGTCATTTAGATTAGGGCCCACCCTAATGACCTCACTTTAACTTGGTTACCTGTGTGAAGACCCTGTCTCCAAATAAGGTCACATTCTGAGGTACTAGGGGTTAGGACTTGAACTCATGAAAATTTAAGGACATAGTTCAACCCATAACAGCAATGAAATATCAACTATAGGTAAGGAATAAAGAATGATAATTTGATTGATTTTAAGGCTAGTGACTGACAGGAGCACTGCGGGCTACCCAGTAAGTATAGAGTGTTGAATTCGTTTTGTAGGCCCTAATGGCTTAAACATAGACTGGTACTAATCTCTATCTTCACATACAGATTTCGTGTAAGAATCAACTCTGAGTCACTTTGTCCCTGAAATTGTTAGCTTTACTACACTTTACAATATTCTGTCATCTGCTTTTATAATTCAATGTGAAACTTCTTGAAGAAGTCCCATGACTATTTAACCAGTTATTGCCAGAGGAGCTCCATGGAGGTTAGAAAGTAGGTGGGCTATTATTTAACTAAATGACCCTGCTGCGGTTTGACTGAGGTTGGCCAGCAGAGGATATACTTTTCTGTGCCGATATGGGTCTCCTGCTCACATAATTCTATTCATATATTAAGAAGAGAGAAAAAGAGACACATTAGATTCTGCTGACTCACAACTACACATCTGGCTTTAATGAATAAATGAAAGAGCTCACTCAATCTGAACAAGGACAGATTGGGGTGGGGCAGTGTATTATCTATAAAGGAATGGACAAAAGTCCAGATTTATCAGCAAAACTACACCCTTCTCATCACTGACCTCCTTTCAGAGCCTCTGTAGCCTGGAAGTCCACTAGGTGGAGCAAAGGGCCAGGAATTAGCTGGCCAGCAAATATGACCACTACTATAGCTATTCCTTTTCCTTGGCAAAACTTAGACAAAGGCTGGGGGTAACTGGGTTTCCAGAAGCTGCTTAATATCAAATGTTTCTTGCTTATTCAGGGGGATAGTAGCCTGAAGACTAAAGAAACTCAGATTTGCTGAGCTGGACACGGTCACTAAACACACTGGAGGCACACCCATCCTGGATTCTGTCCCAGCTTGGCTCTCACTGCCCACTTCCTTTCTGTCCTCATTGGTGGCACATGGAATTTGGGGCAGACCTCTCACCCAGGCTCCTACAGTCAAAAGATTCTTTGCTTAGATTGTATATCTCCCTTTTCCTGCCTGTTATAACCACGCTGAAGTCCTGGTGTCAACCTGGTTTCTATTTACATGTGTTCTCTTTGACGCCAGGCCCTGGATTCCAACACCTCCTTCCTTGGATTCCGATCTCGTGTTCTCTGCACTTACGGGTTGGTGAGCTGAACAGGGGCTGGGAATGTGACTGATTTTATTTGAGAACTTTTAAGGTATACAAGAAAACTATCCTCACTTCCCCGTCAGGTTTTTGACCTGTTTGAGAGTGTATTCTGTGTGCCTTTGCATTCGGACTGCAGGTGTTAACTGTCCCATGTCTCAGTCCAAATCTGCTGCTAATGGAAAACATCCTTTTATTTACTTATTATGAACATCATTCCAGAAACACCCAAGTCAAACCCTTGCACAGGAAAATGATGAAGGAAGTGAATTCCAATCCAAAAGTATTTTGTTTTCTGCGGCTTTGACTCTGTGACAGGATAATTTATTTAGATGTAAATTTTTTAGTCTTCTTTCCATATTTTCTCTTCTTCTTTGACCTAAACAAGTTAAATAGCCCTTAGTAATTTCTCACCTTGGAGATTTTTTGCAGAATGATCTGGCTATCTCTAGATAAAACCTGAGCTCCTTGAAGAGAATATTTTGATGCCTTTGAAGGCAGAGGGAAAAGGGAAGGAGAAAATTTTCCTGGAATATAATGGAGTTTGCAGGCTGGGGGTCAGAATGGGTAGGATCACATCCTGGAGAGTGTTGAACTGGGTCAGAGGACATCTCTGTGGCAACCAGTGTGGGCTGACAACCAGCAGGGTCTCTGCCTGGCTTTGGTCCCAGGTAAGACCCCAGGACCTTATATAACACTTAAAGGGGAGAACCCCAGTAGTGATGGAGTTACATTCCCTGTTGGTCAAGCAGGATGGGGGCTCAGAATCTGTTTTAAGTTAATTCAGAGAAAAAAAAGACGATATTTCTTGTAGATCTGAATTGGTTACCTAAGTTTTACATTGGCTACACTATAATTAAAAGTTCCTTTTGGAGGCTGAAGACTACATAGGAGCAGTGTAGTATGGTGGCTAAGAGTCTGGTCTCTGGAACCAGGCTGCTTGAGTTCCAACCTTAGCTCTGTCACCAGCGAGGTGGGAATCCGCGGGTGAGTTATTCATCTTCTCTTTACCACAACTCTCCCCCACTCTGTGAAATGGAGGTAATAGTAGTAACCCCCTTATAAGATTATGGTTGAATCATATCACATGACACATGCAAAGTGTTTAGTAAAACCAGTGCCTGACAGACAGCAAAATTCAATGCATGTAAGCTATTATTTCTATATATTTTTGCGTCACTTTAGTGGGTATTAACATTTTAATTAAATTTCAAAATATGTAACAAAACACAAATGATACAAAATCCAAATGTTAAAAAAATATGCAGTGAAAAATAAAGGTATAAGTGAAAAACTGTTTTCAAATTTCCCTCCCCAGATGCAACCTGTGCCACTAAATTCTCCATGTAAAACAAATGGAATTACCTATGTTTCTGTACCTTTTCCTCTGTAGCAACACAGCATAGAGGTTGTTCTTTAATAGCATCCCATTATATGAATATACTCCAGCTTACTAACTTATTTAACCACTCTTCTTCATGGACCTTTATGCCTTTTTTCCCTCACAAATAACTCTGCAATAAACAGTTTTACACCTACCGCCTTGAGCGCATGTCTGGAGTATCCGTGGGGTGAATTCCTAGAAGAGGAATCACTGAATCCAAGGCTTTGTGCATGATCACATTTGATGGATACTGTCAAATTTTCCTCCATACAGCACAGTATACTCCCACCACCTTTATGTGAGAATGCCAACAAAAGAGGTTTCAGTTCTTTTACATTTTTGCCCATCTGCTAAGTCTCTACATGTAATTTTCATTTGCATTTATGTGAAGAATGAGATTGAGCATTTTTATATTTTAAAAAAACTCATTTCTAATTCCTTTTTGAGAAACAACCTATTATAAAATGGACTGTTCAGAAGTGAAAATGTATTCCATCTGTCAGATTTATGAAGATCCTTCTAGCCTCATCACCAGGAAAAAATATCTCTACCATCACAAGCCACCTGACAGCTCCATTATATAATGTGCTCTGATACTCTGAATTCTTTGTGCTCGTCCCTCAATCCCACTGCCCGGGAGCTAACGGGAAGACTCTCGTTTCCTGTAGTGTATTGGATAGTGGAAGGCACCCAGAACGGAAGTGACAGGATGCTTCCTTGGATACATTCCTAGAGGCTGTCACTGGCCCAGAGGATTTGGAAACTCTAAGAGCAAAAGAACTTGATAAATCTTTCACATCCCAGACACCCTAGTGAAAGCATTCAAAGGTGAGAGAAGTAGAAACATCAAATTTTACAAAATGCCTGAATAATTTAAAAGTTATTTTCTTGTGCTATTACAATTTACAGGTTTGTTTTTGCGAAGGTAACAGGTGAAATGGGAATGAATCAATGAGACGTCAGTCATTTACCAAAATAAACCTCAGGGAAAACATAAGCCCGGTTCTCTTGGCTGTTACCTGGGAAGGAAGAGACTCCAGGAGAACTCACTGTCAGAGCTCACAGTCAGCCAAGGAAGAGGGAGAAAACGACCTGAAGGAGCTGTTCTGTCTGACACACACCAACCATTTCTCTTCCAGGAAGGGAACATTGCTAACTAGGAAGCCAAATCCAAATATACGGATTTAATTAATCTTCCATCTGAAAAGGGCAATCCAGATAATCAGTGCCTACCCTAAGGGCACCCTCTCTGCTACCCTAAGCACTAGCTCATTTGTCTGTGTAATGTACCTAGGAGGTGACTTGTTATTACAACCAAAGATGGGCAGAACCGAGTATTTCAGGGCCCATCCAGTTCACCATTTTACAGAGGCAGGAATCTGAGAAGAGAGTCATCACGTGGCTTCCCCAAGGCCACACTGTGGAGAGCGGCCAGCATTGCTAAAATGGGAAAGCAGGCTTCTCACTGTAGTTCAGCATAGGGCTCTTTCCGTCAGTAGAACCACCATGTACCCATGCAAGACTCCTATTTCAAATGTATATTTACATACAAATCTGTATTAGTCTGCTCAGGATGTTATAACAGAATAACATAGATTGGGTGGCTTAAACAACAGATATTTATATCTCACAGCCTGGAGGCTAGAAGTCCGAGATCAAGATATATGCAGGATTGATTTCTCCGGGGGCCTCTCTTTCAGGCCTGGAGAGGGCCACCTTCTTTCTGTGCTCTCACTTGGCAGAGACAGTGCTTTCTCTGCCTTTATCTTCCTATTCCACCTCTTCCTCTTCCGGCCCCGCCCTCATGACCTCATCCAACCTTAGTTACTTCCCCAAGAGACTCCAAATACCATTGAATTGGGGGTTATGGCTTTCACATGTGAATCGGAGGAGGGGGACATAATTCAGTCCATAGCAATATATATATATATATATATATACACACACACACACACACACATTTGTCGTTGTTTGCCTCTTCCCATCGGAAAGTAAGCTTCATGAGACTTCATGGAACAGGGGTGTAATCTGTTTTGATGACTTCAGCATTCCCAGCATCTAAAACAGTGATACATGGAGCCACAACTATATTCAATAAACATTTGTTGACTGAATGGATTTGTTGAATGCTTATGATGTGCTAAGCACTGTTCTAACACTTGACATTAATTCATAGAATCCTTACAATGACTTGTAAGACAGATACCATTATTTCCTCAGTTGATACACGAGGGAACTAAGGCACAGAGAAGTGAAATAGCTGTGCTGATTTCTCCGGAGGCAAAACCAAGTTTTGAAAGAAGAGAACCTGGCTTCCAAGTCCATTTTCTTACCCATTACACTGTGAACAGAATATAATTTTATTCTCAAAGCTACTAGGATGCTCATAGAGTTAAAACTTTGCATGAATTTAAAGTACAATGTTGACTGATATGTTAACTTTTCCCCCCTGATATTCCACAGTTCCTAGAAATGCTTCTGATTATAACATCTCAGATTCGTGAATACCAAGCTGTTGTTCTGATGGGGGTAGGGTTTCCATTGCATTGTGTTCTGCAGGGTATTATTGTAGGCATGTATCGATGGCTCTAGTCTCTACTTTAGGTAGACAGGGGGAGGGAGGGGTTCTCTCCCACTGAGATTCTTCCCTACACCATACTGTTATTGACCAAAATTTTCAACTCTCAGAGTCCTCTCATTGCTGTAAAAAGTGATAATAAGGTTGCTCATTGAACATGGATTCGTGGATGGAGGGGGAGGGCCGCAGAGAACACCTTTAGAGTCGCACAAATAGTAAACCGTGACAAAGCTGGACTTGGAGATTAAGGGTCATTTGGCTGGCAAGGATGAACATTCTAGGAAAAGAACCATGTTTGCTATGGGCTAGGCATTGTCACATTTTATGTTAATTCCTACTCAACCTTGAGATGTGGATATGAAAAAAAATCCAAGGCCTCGTAGCAAAGAGGATCTGGATTTTGAAACCAGGTCCGTGCGGCTGCAGAAGTTTGCTCTTTCTACTGACCTGTGCTGTCTTCTTTCCAGGAAGAGCAGCCTCTCTGAACCAGTGTGATGGTAGCCCACATCCTCCAGTCACTCTTCAAGGTGTGTGTTTCTTCGGGATGGAGAGTATGTGGCTGAAGCAGGAAGTACGTTGTGACGTTATCATATCACAATCTGAACAAAAAGTAAAATTTACCAACATACCTGAGTCATATTTCTAACCAACCTCCTCTTCTTCTCTGTGGCAGCGGGAACCTCTCTGTCTCTCTCTCCTTGGATAGTTATTTAAGGTTTATTTTCACTTGAAATATACTAGTGATAAAATTCTACTAGTATACTTTCCCTTTTACATCTCTTTTTAAAACAGCTTTATTGGGATTATTTACGTACTATAAAGTTTACCCATTTGGAGTATATAATTCAATAGTTCTTAGTATATTCACTGAGTTAGGCAACCATGACCATAATCTTAATTTAGAACATTTTCATCAGCCCCCAAAAGAAACCTCGTACCCCTTAGTCATTCCTCAGTCACTGCCCTAGATGACCACCAATCCACTTTCCGTCTCTAGATTTGCCTATTCCGGACCTCCTATAAATGGTATTGTGCATTATGTGGTCTTTGGGGACTGTCTTCTTTCATGCAGCATGATGTTTTTGAGGTTCATCCATGTTGTAGTATATATCAGTATTTGTTTTTATTACCTGCAAAATCTCCTTTTACGAACTATCTCTTTATGCAGAAATTTGTCCTGAGTTTGGGCTGACCTCTCCAGTGTGTTCACCCCTGGCCAGAGCTTATTTCCTGATCAACCATCTTCAACGTACGACAAGGGCAGCAGCAGGACAGGACTCTGTCACATAACTATTCAAGGAGACACAGACCCCGGGTTCCCTTCCTGGCCATTGTCTGTAGAAGACCCATGATTCCTTGGAAAGACAATCCGTGGCTCTGGGGACGGCAGGCAGGGAGCGCCATCGGGCTCTGCTGTGGCTGGGGTTGATGGCACCAGTTCCTCGCTCGTTTTGATTTTGTTCTCAGGCTGAGTTTAGATTTTTAGATTAGGTTTTACTAAAAGCTTCTTCTCATCTGAGAACCATTTGAAACTCCAGAAGCTTCTGCTACCAGAAACCTTGATTCTGCTGCCACCTGCTGTCCTCATGCCAGAAACGACATTGGAACAGATGAGGCCTTGTTCAGGATGTGACAAAAGCACCATTCTCAAGTTTTTCCTAAAGCTGTGCTTATATATTTAGGTATCTTCTTTATGTCCATATTTTTATATTTTCTACCTATAAGTTCCAGTCCTTTGAAAATACATTATAAGACTGTGTCACTAAAGCTTTGTCAATAAGGAAAGGTCCTTATAAACTTTTTGTTTTTTAAATCAGACCCCAGCCATGGTAGCAATGACAGTGACCAGGGATCGTCCCCAAACAGCTTGTCGGCAGAACGTGGGTATGTGCGAGGGACTGCCTACATGCCTCGGAAAGGACAGGACAGATGAAAGTGCGGCTCTGAGATTGTGCAGCTCTGCAGCTGGGCGCCAAGCGGTCAGCACTTCCTGGCACTGATGTTAATGTGGCCTCACTGGTACCATGGCACTGGTGGCCCAGGAACATTTGGCTCCCATGTACATGGGGGACATTACAGCCTAGCGTTTAGGTAGCTTGTCCAAAGTCATCCAGCAAATAAGCAAAGCAGCCAAATGTCCAGCATCTTTATAGCCTTCCACCGTTGGCTCCCAAATGGGACCCTGTTAAGCCACTCCTGAAGAAGTGACTTCTTGAACTTTTTTTATGAAGCAGGATGGGAAGGGCAGACAGCATTGACAGGGTCTTTGTTGAGGTCGACTTCCCGCAGGAGGATTTACGAGGTCCCAGGAGGCCCAGTAGGGGAAAGCACAGAGCCCAGGTTTGCACTTGCTGTCCTGCTGGCCCCAAGGAACACAACCCGCCTGGACTTTCCTCGTGGCTCCGCTGGGGCCCAGATGCTGTAAAGGCCTGAATATTGCCTGCCTCTGGCTCAGCTCAGAAATCTCATGCTCATTCATTCAACCTGTTAGTCAACAAATTGTTACTGAGTTCCGGTTTTCAGTCCCAGGCACTGTCCGAGGCTTGAGCTTTCTGTAGATAAAAACCTTCCAACCCATCCCAGGTGGCTTGTCAGAGTGACTATTCCAACCCCACTCAGTCTCTTCATGAGAAGATTTATGACTTTTTAAAAGTATCCTCTTTCAAGTTATTCTAGCGATATTTTAGTGCCCTGGGTGATGTTTGCCCCTCCTTATAGATTGACAGCTAAGGCGATTGTTTAGATGGTTGATTATCCTTAATCTAGGTTTACTTGAAGTGTTTGAGAGATGAGAAGGTTAAAATGCAGCCCCTGTATGTCCAATACTATGTTCCTCTCCCAGATTTCTCCGCTGTTATATGCGTAGCTCCCTGATAGGTTGTCTCTCCCGTGTACCCAGACCCCTCCCTACCCACCCACACAGGCCTGAACCTGTCTGAATTAGCTGAATAAATGCAGATGAGGCTTTCAGGCTGGGGTTGCAGTTACTCTTGGAAACTGATAGAAAATGAACAGAGATTTATGTTTAAGAGGCCAGAGAGAAGGAAGCAACAAGTCCTAGGTTTAAAAAAAAAAAAAGAATAATAATGATAATAATAATAACACCTTCAATTTTAATGCATTCTACAATGTGCAAAGATTTTCCCCAAACAGCTCATTGATCACTGACCTCCAAACAATCTTCTGAAGAATCAGAACAGTTACTATTATTCTTACTTTACTGTCAGCAGAACAGGTTAAATAAGAGTGTTCGTTCAAGATGATGCCCTTAAGAGAGAGGACAGTTTGGACTAGAGAGAGGCCAGTCGTGTGTGTCTTCTTGACTTGCTAGTCTCTCTTCCCGGGGCGCTGAGGGGAGAGCCGCACCCTCTGATCACCGCGTCTGTGCCGGTCTCCTTCTCCCCCTTCATCTCCTCCCCTCCTGCTTCCCTCCTTTTTCTCCTTCTCCTTCTCCTTTTTAAGATTCCAACTTTGTACAAATCTTCCACATTTAAACTCTCTCAGGGAAAAATCTTTCCTATTCTGTTGTCTTTGTGCCTTGCTTTATCAGGAAGTCCTTCCTGATATTTAATCTTTACCCTTTTGTTCCAGAAATCAAGAAAAATGATTATCCATTTCCTAACTTTATTATAAAAGAAACACTAGGTAATCTCTTTTCTCTAAGAACACAATCTGAAAATCATTATGGGGCAACTCCAAGGCCTTTTGCTGTTCCAGTTCAGTTAACTTTTGGCTCAGATGTTTTATGTTTGGACCCTTATCTATCCGTTCACCAACTGGAGGGTTGAATTCCCCCCATGGAGTCTAAGAGTCAGTTGGAAAGTAAGGGAATCACCTTCTACGTTAGCACAAGACACACAACCCTCTACAGTACAGGGCTCCCTCCTCAAAGCTCTGACCTGGCCCTTGACAAATGCCCTTTCCTTGGGTTCCCTTAGCACAGGTGGACATTTTCCAGCGTGTTGATACTAGGAGAGAGCAGAAAGAAAGTCAAGTCAGTTAACAGGCAGTATAAAAGCTGTCAAGTTTCCAAAAATCAAGCTTCTGGTCTGAAGATGATGTTGAAGGGCTCTTGTGACTGGCCATCACCTTATCTAATTTCTTTGCCAGCAGTTTTCTCAGCCAGGGGGCGGACCACAGCCATTTTGCCTTCCTGACCCCCAGTAGCTGGTCAGATCGGCATCTTGTCCTTCTGGATAAACACAACCCACCTGTTTTAACAAAAAACAGTTTTCTCTTGGTTTGAAGTGCTTCCCACTCAATTCTGATGTTTTCTGTACTTGGGCCCCATATTTTACTTCAGGAAACTAACAGGACTGTCCTATCCCTCTCCCATGGAGCCTCAGGAAGGAGCCAGCTCTTGGAGGTCTGAAATTCCAGGTCTCCCACTTGGAACATTCTCTGAGGATCTTATGAGAGAAATGCCCACCCATTAGCAGTGCACAATAGAACAATAGTTCAAAAACACAACAATCATAGCAAAATACAGTAGCAATAGATTCATTCTCTCAAAGGAAGCCAAGACATACATACATGAAGTAATTAACTTACAGAGGCAAGACAGCATATGATCAAGTGCCAAAATGATTAGTACAGTTGATAAGTAGAAACTGGAGACATGGAAAGAGATGGAGAGAATAATATGAGTCAGGCTTGCTAGTAAGGCTTTGTAGAGTCTTGAAAAACACTTGGGATGAGCCCTGAATAAGGCAGGCTTAGAGTATGATGGAGACACTTGGAGGCATGCCCCACCCACATGGCAGACACAGCCCCACGCTGGGCACACGACTTCGTGAGGGAAGCCAGTAAAGCCCTCTCAGCCTCGCTAGGCACGCTCTGTACCACCACAGGTACTGTCCACTCTGGGTTGAGGACCTTTTGAGAAGAGGTAGCTAAGGAGGGATCCTTGCTAACATGTATCATTCATCATCTCAAAGAGGTTATCTATTCAATAGCAGGAGCCTTGGCTTCTAACTCCTACAGGGCTGCTAAGGATTAGGTTCCTATTTTAGTATTTGATCTATTCCCTCATCTTCATTTTATGGGTTGGTTGAAAGCAAAAGCTGCTGTCATTTTCTTTTAACTAAAAGGTCTCTGGTTATAACCGGAATACCATATGCATTAAGTAAAGATAAGGTCCCAACTGTTTCGAGTCTAAATGAACAAATAAGATAAAAGGTTTCAGGCAGCCATTTATAAGCACTTTCAGCAAATAACACACTGTCAGTGTAAAGAGTCTTTATTCCCAGCAAATGAAAAGCCAAATGGGATAAGCTATTACAGAGTCCACCTGAGCCTTCTTGCACTTGACACTGCAGCACAGGTGTGCAGGGTTCCAGTTCCAGACTGAGGGGGGCGCTGTAGAGCCAGTGGGGATTTCTTGTTCTGGAGAGTCCTCTGGTTCTTGTTTTGGGTCAGTTTTATATTTTGTTTTTGATTTTGACTTTTGGAGGGTTGGAAGGTAGCCACTTAAAATGGCCCTGGCTATCCATTCATTGATCAATTCAAGCATGTAATATGATTTCAACAGCAAGTAGCCAAAGATGAAGTCAACTAAATAGCTGGACCTCAGGCTACAGGGCAAGTCTAGGGTTAGACATTACCATTCCAACTGTGACTGTGTCTCAGCCCATTCAGGAAAAAACAGAAAGTGGAAATTCAAGCACCTCGTAGAGAAGAGGAAAGCAGTGTTTCCTAACCAGTGGCTGGTGACACCTGACAGGTTTATCATGTTGTCCCAGGGGCTTTCCATCTTTAAAGTAGAATTGGTGTTTGCTTCATTTTTTAAATTTTTGTAAAAGTAAATCAGCTTCTCAAATGCAGAATGGAAGAATAAAATGTCAAGCTTTGATTTTCATTGTGTATTTTAATATGCAAACTCCAAAACAAACACTATGGAACATGTCTTTTTAAAGATTTATTTGTTGACTTATCACTCCTTTTTGCAATTAATTCAAAGTAAATTAAGAAGTATGCATCATTTGTTGAATAGGAACAGGAAATTTTCTCAATATTATAGTAAAGTACTATAGTACAATGAACATACAGTCCTCAACCATGTGCTGGTTTAAATAAAATGTTTATATTTAAATCATGGGACAGTTGCATACTTTGCATGGTAGTATTTATCATTCTTTTCAAATATTTTATTTATTTATTTTTAAAGAGAGGGAAGGGGGGGCAGAAAGAGAGAGAGAGAAACATCAATGTGAGAGAGAAACAATGATCAGTTGCTTTTTGTCCGCACCCCCAATCAGGGATGGAACCTGCAACCCAAGCATGTGTTCTGACCAGGAATCGAACTGGTGACATTTTGCTTTGCAGGGTAAAACCCAACCCACTGAGCTACAACTGATCAGGGCTAGCATATGTTTTAGACATCTAGATGTTTTGAACAATCTTTCTATGTTTGGGAACTCTCTCATCCAGTGAGTTTGATTTTTGAAAATAGAAACCAAATTTTCCCAGCTTCCCTTGCAGCTAGGGTGCAGGCACACAGCACAAGCTTCTCCTGTCAGTGTTTCTGCGTGTGATTTCGGTTTGGAAGACAACGTCATGAAGATGGGGCTGTGAATGGAATCCACTCAGGTGAGATCGTGGGGGTGGCAAAGAGACATCAGCTTCTAGACCCAACAGAGTCAAGGGCTTGGCATAGTGTCCCTGTCCAGCATCAGGCCTATCCATTGGCAGGGACAGTGACTGCAGTGACAGTTTTGGCTGTGCAGACTTTAAGTTTGGTTTCTAGTTCTCTCTACTTGAGATTATGCAAGTGACATCGTAACTCTTAATGAAATTATCTTTAAACATTTTAAATTATGTATTTCCAAAATAAACTTAAGAAGCTGGTTTTGTGAAGTGTTCAAGTCATTATATACTAGATTTCATTTTAAGAATATTTTGTGCTATCCTATATATAAGTAAGTGTTCTGCCATTGAGTGTGCAGTTTAATACACCTTGTGGAGATAAACAGCAAAAGAAAAAGAAGGTATCGAGCCTCTGGTAAGTGTGGTGCTTACAAAAGACAAAGCAATTATTATTTTAAGTGCATTATTTACAGTTGAATTCACTATATATCTCCATTAAGTTCATCTAAATCTAATAAGTACATAACACAAATGACTAACCCTAAGAAACAGCAGGAGATTGTATCCAAGTAGAAACTAAATATCAGCCTATGACATCAACAGTCCTTTGTCCAAAATAAATAAAAGTGTTTCATTTACAAGTCTGAATGAATGTTTAAGGAAATAGAGTACCTGTACTTACTTTCGATACCTTTTTCCTAGCTCAAAGATACATTGTTGACCTATTGAAGATAAATGTGGGACTTATCTTCTTTTTAAGATAATGTAGAATACTCAATGGAGATGTGCATGGAAGCAGGTTAAGTGTTCTAGCATACTGCTATTCTGCAACATATTTTCTACAAGTGTTGATGTGTTAATTCTAAGATACGTAGAAAGACAGAAAAAAGAAAGGGAGGAAGGGAAGAAGGAAGAATGGGGAGGTGGAGGGAGGGAGAGTGAAGGAAGGGCAGAAAGAAAGGGAGGAGAAAGGGGAGAAAGGAAGCAGGCACGGCCTGCCTGGCCGTGGGTGTGTTGCCCGGGCAACACGTCTCTGCTGGGCGCACTATTTCGACCCTCTTTGCTTTGCTCACACAGAACCCTCCCATAGTAGTGACACATTTTTGGATAATAACCAGGTGAGAGAAGTGGCAAGATCATTAAACAAAACTTGCCAGTGCTCCTGTCTCTTCGCTCTGCAATACACATGCATTCAGGGCACCCCGAACACCTTGTTTCTGTACTATGCTTCGCTCTTGTCAGAAATGTGGCTCAGACAGAAAGACACGCAGCCCTCATGCAGGATTACAATGTCTTGAATAAAAAGAGGCTTCCCCAACTACAGTATTTTAAGTTGCCCTATTACTACCCTGGTGTTATTACACCCTCATGCAACACACCATAATTAAGTTCAGGAAGGGTGTCATCCATTCATTCATTCTTAATAAAATGAATAGTAATTGTCAAAGGGGAGGTGGAAAAGTTGAGCCAGTACAACAACTTGCCCTCAGATATACTATAAGGTAAATTAATTTTAAGACAGAATACTTTTATGCCCTGGCTGGTGTGGCTCAGTGGATTGAGCACCGACCAGCCTGTGAAACAAAGGGTCCCTGGTTCAATTCCCAGTCAGGGCACATGCCTGTGTTTCGGGCCAGGTCCCTGATTGAGGGCGTGTGAGAGGCAACCACACATCGATGTTTCTCTCCCTCTTTCTCCCTTTCTTCCCCTCTGTCTAAAAATAAATAAATAAAATCTTTAAAAAGAGAAAGAGAGTACTTTTAAAAGTTAGGAAATTGAAACCGGATTCTCTTAAAAAATCTGAGACATGAATCCTGTCTCCAGGTCTGGAAACCGAAAATCCCTATGTGGAATCTTAATCCCCAAGCACAGAACCTGCCATTCCTAGACGGAATCTGGGCTGACTGAGGTCTTCTGCTGTTGATCCTACCTAAATGTATGATCTGATCTTCCACAGCAGTGCTCGGGGTAAGGGGCATGGCCCTCCCAGCACTGAGCCTGTCTCTCTCAGCATGAAAGCTTGCAGAACAGGTATGGAGCATATCCCTTCAAACGTGAATCATGGCTCTCCAAGTAGGGATTTTGAATTTCCCTCCTGCCGGGAATCCTAACTCTTCAGGTAAAAAAATATGACATACATGGAGTCACATATCCAAGTATGAAAGCTGGTGGCCCTACAAACATGGACTATGGTGCTTTGTGTATGGAGTCTCAATTTCCACAACGGATGTCGGCTCTACAAGCAGGGGTCCCGGCACTGCACAGAGATGTCCCAGCACAGAACATGGCATACCAATGTGGGGGCTGGAACTCCAGATATGGAACCCATCATTTCAGTCATAGTTTTTGCTTCTCTGTGCACGAACACTGCTCTGCCAGGCGTGTAGGTGGGCACACTAGGTACAGAGCCCGTGCTTCTGAGTGTGGAGACAGACTGTGTGGACATGGAATTAGGCCTTCAGGCATGCCATGAATTACTGAACTGTGTGAAATCCCTCCTAGCTTATAACCTGGCTTTCTGTGTGGCATTTAGATAGAACCCGACTGTCCTCTAGCCCACCAGCTATCGCACCTGGAACTTGGCCATCTAGGCCTGGAATCTTGCCCTCCAAGTATGGGATCTAGACTTCCAGGCATGGAACAGGGCCTTGGAAATATATTCTATAGAACCTGGATCACAGACATTCATGTGGTCCACCAATTATGCAATCTGGACATTGGGCCTAGACTGTGATGTTCCCAGTACAGAATTTAGGCTTCTAGGCAAGGGTCTGGAAAGTCACAAATCCTAGGTATGAAATGAGCCCTTCCAGACATGATATGAGTATGCAATCTCTCTCTCTCCAAGCTCGGACCCTGGCCTTCTGGGCTGGAATCAGAACCTCATGGAATGTCACCAGGCCCACAAGTGAGAAAATTCAGGTTTGGAATTGAGCGACTGTCCCAAGTTTAAACAATTGGTCTTCACTAGATCTGGGGCTGGAATCCAGGTCTCCCGATTTCCAACCAGTACTCACTGTACCAGACAATAGTTCTGCTTATCTTGTCTCCCACCAGGGGCACGGCGAGGAGAAAGACAGTGAGAACACCTGGAATCTGCGCACAGCTCTGCCCTGTCTGCCTCTGCGCCCACCTGCACTGAACTTCTCACCGGCCATTTCGTGCAGAGTCAGACAAGATGGTCATTGAGACCAGTTCTGGCTCTGGCTTTCTGTTCTCTGCCTCAGTTTTGCGCTCATCACTGTTAAGGGCCTTTTTCTGTTGTCCTCAAGCTGTGCGAGGCCGAATCAGTCTGGAGGAAATGGGGCCACCTGAGCAAGGAGCATGCTACCAGAAGATGAGCTTTGATTCTACCCTTCCCCCTCCTCCCTCCTGTGGTTCTCCCCATTATTTCAGCTGTTGACCAAGGAATATAGTTTTTATTTGGTGGAAGGTTCCTATTCAACCCAGAAAACCAAATGCCATTTTACAAGATTTTGACTTCTGGAAGTTAGCCTTGCAGCTGCCTGGCTGGTGTCCCTCCTGACCCCTCTCTATTCAAAGGTCTGTCCTTGTCCTCCTTTTTATTTTTTATTTTTACAGCTCCTGTTTTTTGCCTCTTCTTTCTCTTTGGATGGGATTGGTCACCCAGGGGATGTGGAACTGATCACTGCCTGGGTCAGCAAAGGCCTGGGAGACTAACCCAGGAATGAAGGGCGTCTTTAAAGCTACCTCCTGTCCTTTTCCTCAAGGTCAACCACTTTGAAATGTTTCCTTCACATATCTGAAAAACAAACTTCTAGGACATTGTCGCAATTTCTCAGTTTTAGGCATTACTTATTTCCCCCAGTAATGGATGAGTATTTCCCAAACTTGCGCGTTGCCTGCTCCCCTCTTCCATCCACCTGATGTCATGTTTAGGTTTTTATGACCCTGAGGTATCATTGAACCAGAACATGTAGTATGCTATCATTGCTTCTTTTCTTCTCTAGTTTCTCTCTACCCGAGTTTCTATGTTTCTTTTTTCCTCATTCTACTTGCTTTGATCTTGACCTCATTTTTTCCTCCCCAAACGTTCATCATTTTACCTATTCTATCTGGCACCTTTCTTCACAGAGATTTCCTGTGCAGAGATCTCTGTCAAGGAAGAACAGGCAAGGAGTGCCTACTGATGGCCAGGGCTATGTCAGGGAATTCGATACGCCCTTAACTCATTTCTTTCATGTGTCGAGTGTCTTCTGTGTGACAGGCACTGATAATACAGAGATAAATGAAATAAGGCCTTGTGCCCAAGTAGCAACTCCGACTCCTTCCCTCTGCTGAGGTAGGGTCTCTCTCGTTCCCAGCACCTAGCCCAGCACCCTCAAAAAATGTTTATGAGCACATGACTGAGACCCATTTATGAGGCCCGTCTGTACTCATCGCACCCCGATCCTGCCCCCTTCAGGGCCCAGGCCGGGCACAAAGTCCTTCCTCACAGAGCTATCCCCAAGGGAGGCAGTGTGCTGCGGACTAGGCAGGACAGAAACAGGGGCCTGGGCATCCGATCCCGTCACCCCATCCTCGAAGCCTCCCCTCCGAGCCTCTATTTCCCTGACTATAAAACTGTGAAGCGAGGCCTGCCTTCTCTCCTTCTCCTGCATGTGGTTTAGGACAAGGGGGAAGTTCTTGGCCATGTGAGGCTGTACGAGGCCTGTTAGTTTACTCTGAGAAGGATTTACTTTCTGCTCAACTGTATTCCGTTGTCATTTTCCATGACAAGGAGTTTATGGATGCATCAAGAAATAGTCCCCTTCTCTTGCCCTGAGGGAGTCATCCATCACCTGCTTACTTAGGACAGGCTTTTCCAGATTGTTCTGGCTGCTGCCCTCTCACTTCAGGTCTCTGGTTACCTGCCAGAGCTATTTAATCCAACCCTCCATCTGGGCAATAGTTTAAAAATCTCCACATAATGCAAAAGGCAACTGCAGATGGCTGTGCACCTGGGACTCCTGCGTCCCTGGGCCACAGGGCCTGGCTTTGAACTTCCTTGCTTGGCTGGCAGCCCCAGAACCTCCAGCTCAGCTAGCAGGGAACTGTAAAGCTGGCCCCTTGTTAGAACAGCCTCCAGCCCAAGTCCACACCCAGAAGAGGTGGAGGTGTTAAACTGATGTCTGTAACTTAATATCTGGTGAATCAGCCCACGCAGGGCACAAAGGGAAGCTAAGGCCAGCCTCCTTGACTCCGCGTGACTGGCTCACAGTCCTTTTCCCCCAGTACTCGGCTTGGCTGGCTCCTAATTTTTCAGGTTTCACTTTAATAGACACTCTCGGTGACTTCTCTGTTTAAGACAGCTCCTGCTGCCTGCCCTCACTTTCTCTCACACCAGCTCCTTGTTCTCGTTCTCCTGGGCTCTTGTCACAAGTTTTTAAAAAAATTTTTATTGATTGATTGATTTTAGAGAGAGAGGAAGGGGGAGAGAGAAATATTGATTGGTTGTTCCACTTATTTATGCATTCATTGTTGAGTCTTGTATGTACCCAGACTGGGGATCGAACCCGCAACCTTGGCATATTGGGACAACACTCTAACCAATTGAGCTACCAGGCCAGGGCACGGTTTTTAATTGTTCATGATTTTTGTTCACTTGTTACCCCTTAAACAGCAAGCTCCTTGAGGGAGAAATCATGTCTGTTTTAGCTACCATTTGGCCCAGAACGTGGCACATAGTAGTTACTCAACAAATACTTGTTGAGTGCCAAAGGAGCGAATGTCTGGAAATGAGTTCAGGTAAGGCCCCAGTGTTTAAGAGCAGATGCTCTTAAATGTAGTCCCTGGCCACCAGCAGCAGCAGCATTGCCAGGGGACTTTTGAGAAATGCAAGTTCTTGCGTCCTACTCAGACCTAAGGAACCAGAACTTAGTGGAGGGGCCCTGAAAGCTGCTTGGATGAGCCCTCCAGGTGATTACTCTTTAAGGGAATGTGGCATAGCCTCTGCTCTAAAGGGATTGTGCCTCTCAACTCCTCTCACCTGGCCTCCTTTTGTTGGCATCAACAGTAGGAAAATGGGAGGCTCTTTAGTGGGGTGGCTGCTGTCCCAGTTTGTAGGAGACAGTCCTGGTTTTATTGGAAGTCCCACAGCTCAGGGAATCCTCAGTCCTGGCAAGCAGGATGGGAAGTTCCCTCTTTAGAACATTTTCAACTAGAACACCAGATCCACCAAGATGGATAAGTGCGTTAGTGAGCTTTAAGATGTTAATTTGAGTTAGAGGAATCACATTACCAAATATCAAACTATGCTATAAAGCTATAGTAATCAAAACAGCATGGTAATGGCATAAAAGCATAAAAACAGACACATAGATCAATGGAACAGAATAGAAAGTCCAGAAATAAACCCATATCTTTATAGTCAATTAATATTTGATGGAGGAAACAAGCACATACAATGAGCTAAAGATAGTTTATTCAACAATGGTGTTGGGAACATTGGACAGATACATGCAGAAAAATGAAACTAGACCACCTTCTTACACCACACACAAGAACAAATTCAAAATGGATCAAAAGCTTAAAGGTTAAACCTAAAATCATAAAAAGCGTAGAAGAAAACATAGGCAGCAAAATCTCGGACATTGCTTGTAGCAATATTTTATTGGATATATCTCCCCAGGCAAGGGAAACAAAAGAAAAAATAATCAAATGGGACTACATCAAACTAAAAAGTTTTTGCACAGCAAAGGAAAACATCAACAAAATAAAAAGACAACCCACAGGATGGAGAACATATTCAATGATACATTTGATAAGGGGTTAATATCCAAAATTTATACAGAACTTATAAAACTCAACACCAAAAACCCAAAAATCCCAATTAAAAAAGTGGGCAAAATACCTGAATAGACACTTCTCCAAAGAGGACATCCAGATGGCCAATAGACGTATGAAAAGATGTTCAATGTCACTAATCATCCGAGAGATGCAAATTAAAACCACAGTGTGATATCACCTCACACCTGTCAGAAGGGCCATCATCAATAAATCAACAAACAACAAGTGCTGGTGAGGCTGTGGAAAAAGGGGAACCCTAGTGCACTGTTGATGGGAGTGCAGACTGGTGCAGCCACTGTGGAAAGCAGTAAAGAGAAACCTCAAAAATTTGAAACTGGATCTGCCTTTTGACCCAGTTATCCCACTTCTGGAAATATATCTGAAGGAACCCAATATACTAATTTGAAAGAATATAGGCACCCCTATGTTCATTGCAGCATTATTTACAATCACCAAGATACAGAAGCAGCCCAAGTGTCCACCAGGAGATGAGTGGATAAAACAACAACTATGGGACATTTATACAATGGAATACTACTTGGACATAAAAAGGAAGAAAATTTGCAACAGCATGGATGGACCTGGAGAACATTAAGCTAAGTGAAATAAGCCAGTAAGAGAAAGACAAATACCATACGATTTCACTCATATGTGGAATCTAGTGAACAAACTGAACTAACAAGGAAAATGGGGTCAGACTCATAGATGGAGAGCAGGGTGACAGCTGGTGTGGTGGGAGGGTAGTGGGTAGAGGGAATGAACAAAAAGGAAAAAGGACTCATGGACATGGACAACAGGGTGGTGATTGCTGGGGGCAGGGAGTTACAAGGGGGCTAAATGGTAATGGAAAAAATAAAATAAAGATTAAATTAAGCCCTGGCTGGTGTGATTCAGTGGATTGAGTGCTGGCCTACGAAGCAAGGGGTTGCTGGTTTGATGCCCAGTCAGGGCACATGCCTGGGTTGCGGGCCAGGCCCCTAGTAGGGGGTGTGTGAGAGGCAGCCACATATTGATGTTTTTCTCCCTCTCTTTCTCTCTCCCTTCCCCTCTAAAAATGAACAAATAACATCTTTTTGAAAAGATTAAATTAAAAACTAATAAACTGTTAATTTGATCCAATATCCATTCGACAGGCCCCTAAATCCTGGAGGGAAGATGTGCCTAGGCCGAGAGGTGCGCCAGGCCTCCGTGACTCCCACTGCAGATGACTGCCAAAAGCAAGCACTGAGGGCCCTGCTCAGAGCCTGCGCACTGAGTGCTCTCAGGGATAACTTGGCTTTGTTTTTCAAAAGAGGGGACAAAGGCAGTTACGAAACAGTTCTTAGAGACTCACTACCACCTTCCTAGTCACATAAATGGTTTGGAAGGAAGTGAAAACAGAACTTTTTGTCCAGTTCTTTTATAGGCAACAATATGATGACATCATTTGCAGGTTGCAAAGCCCCCATCAGAGAGAAGTGGGGACTTCTATCTTGGTTTTCTGGTCTCTCTTCAAAATGTGTTTACTTTTTTTTAATGGGGCTCTCTCTCTCTTTATTTTTTAAAAAAAATTTTATTGTATTTTTTTCCATTACCATTTAGTCCCCTCTTGCCTCCCTCCCCCCACAATCACCACACTGTGGTTCATGTCCATGAAAATGTATTTACTTTCAAATTTTCCAGTTCACTGCGTCTGCTATGAGAAAGCCCAGAAATTGGGCTTCAGGTTAAAATCATAGACCTGGATTCTCATCTACTCCCAACTTTAATGTATGAATTTAACACTTAAATGGCTGAGAGTTAAAAAAAGATCGCCAAGTTCCTTTAACTCAAAGGTTGGAATGGCGACCTGCCTAACTCTCTGCCTCCCACCTCCACCCTGAACCACATCCCTCAGCTGAGACCACTTAAGCACATTGGCAAGGTCACCCTGGTCCAAACTCTGGACCTTACCCTGCCTCGAGGAAGTGAAAGAGCATCCAGCATCAGGTCAGACCTGGTGAGGCCTGACTATCAGATTCAGGCAACACTCATCAAGCATCTCTTAGGGGCAGGGGCTGTCCTGGTGTTGGCAGATCCTGGGGCTGAAGAAATCTGCACAGGAAGTCTGGGAGGAGGGTACAAACAGTGTGCACACCTACATTTGACAGCGGAAAAAAACTGAGGCTCAGAGAAGTTGGTTGACTTGAACGAGATCACATATCTAGCATTTAGCAAAAATAGTATTGGAATCTGGTGTCCTGATTTCAAGTTCAATGCCAATTCACAGCTACCTCAATTTTAGCAATCAAACCCTTCACTAGTTCTTCATTATTATTACCACAGCCAACTCTGCTCCTGTCAATCCCTCCACAATTACCATTACTATTACAAATACTTTTTTAGTACCTAACATATTCCAGGCACTGTCCTTTATTAAGTCATTTTTGTGCACAATATTATTTATTCCTTCCAACAGCTCATCTGGTAGCCTCATCTTTTAGGATGTGGGCCGAGACCTAGAAAGGGGAGTGGTTTGCTCACTCACGGAGGCTGCGCTCTAAAACCGCGGTAATGCAGCGCCTCCTCGCCAGCTGCAGTGCCTGAGACCCCTCTTGCTCCTCCCGGTGGAGTTTCTGCCTGGGCTAATTGTCTGGTAACGAAGTTCCTGGAATTAGGGTCCTGCTTTGTTCCGCCTGCTCCTTCTGGCCACTGTCTTTTCTCTGACTCCCGGCACCCGAAATTCGAGCCCTGCCACCCTCAGCTCACTGGCACGCCTCCCCCTTCAGTGTGGCTGCCAGAGCCCTCTCCCTCGGATGCCCACCTTCTCAGATAAAATTTTCCTCCGGCCCTTACCAGCAGATTCTTTTCAGGTGTTGTCCCTTCTCCTGACAGCCATTCTCTACTACCACCGTCTTTCTCATTTCGGACAATGCTGCGTGAACACTCTCCCAAGTCTCCTCATCTCCTTCAAGTGAGGGTACCGGGCCTCCCAGTCGGCGCCACCCAACGGACTTCTCTCACAAAGGCCTCGCACTCTTTGTTGGTCTTTCTATACCAGTTTATTGAGATGCAATTGACATGCAAAAATGGTGCATATTTAATATGTAAAAATTAGTGAGCTTGTATATACCCATTGAAACCAGTACCACACTCTATGCCATAAACATATCCATCCCCTCCTGAAGCTTTCTCCTGCCCTCTTTATTTATGATTTTTGTGCGTTTTAACACAATATAAAATCTATATAGTTTCTTAGCAGCATTTTTAGTATCCGGTACAGTGTCGTTAACTGTAGGCTCTACTGTGGATCTCTAGGATTTAGTCATCTTATATTACTGAAACTTTTTACCCTTTGACTGCCTGTTTCTCCTCCCTGCTAGAATGTTTTATTCTTCTACTCTCAGGAAAAAGGGGGCAGGGAGGACTGTCATATATTTACATGGGGTAGCAATTTTCCAAATGCTAATTTGCATCCTATCAGAAAAAAGCCTCCATCCAAGGAACAGGGGGAGCTGTCACTGTGAGCAGGCTATAGGACCCTTCCCCTGCCCCCAAACACCCAGTTGTTTATCTAAGGGGGAACACAGGTAAAGTAATAATTACAGTAACTGTCTAAAATTTATCTCTAGAGGTCTCCACCAAGTAGTATAGACTCAGACAGGAAAGAGGGACTAAACATGCCTGAGTAAGCAGGGAAGGCATCTTGGAGGAGGTGGCATTTGAGCCGAGTTTTGAAGGATAGGCAAGAGTTCATCTTTCTCATGGGCAGGTTTGTGTCATCAACTAAACTGCACACATCCTGGGGAAGGGACCATATTTTATGCATCTCTCTCATTTTTAAAGATTTTCTTTATTTTTAGAGAGAGGGGAGTTAGGGAGGAAGAGGGAGAGAAACATCTATGTGCAAGAGATACAATAATTGGTTGCCTCTCCACACCCCCAGCTGGGGATCTGGCCTGCAACCTAGGCATGTGCCCTGACTGGGAATCGAACTGGCAACGTTTTGGTTTCCAGGCTGGTGCTCAATCCGATGAGCCACATCAGCCAAGGCTATGCATCTCTTACATCCAAACAGAACCAGGTATTTAGTAGATATTCAATATTAGATTCAAGACCAAGGTAGAGTCTTATTGGTCCTTACTGAAAAATTACAAAAATATCTGCGATAGGAAAGGATTACTTATTTCAAATGTTCTCAAGTTTTCTCTTCTGCCCAAGCTGTGCTAATTTGTGTATAATGTGCATATTAGTGGATAAATGTGTTCACAGTATATGTATATATATAAAAGGAACACTGTCATCATCTTAATGGAGCTTATGATTCTGCAGTGTAACAGGACAGACAAGATAGTGATCATCAGTTGAAATATAACTTCAAGAATCTCAAAAGCAAAATAAGTGTTGGCGAAGATGTAGAGAAAATGGAATTCTCATGCACTGTTGGTGGGATTACAAATTGGTGCAGTCTATAAAAAACAGTATGGAGATTCCTCAAAAAATTAAAAATAGAGCTTCTATACAGCCCAGCAATTTCACTTCGTTATTTATTTGAAGAAAACAAAAACATTAATTCAAAAAGATATATGAACCCCTGTGTTTACTGCAGATTATTTAAAATAACCGAGACTTGGAAGCAACATCAGTGTCCACTGACAGATAAGTGGACAAAGAGTACGTGGTAAACTCCGCACACCCCACAGGAAGCCTCACGCTTTCGGAGACGTGGTACTTCTGGCCTTGACAGGACATGTTTCCTGTGATGACTTTCAAGAAAGCTGTGCTACAAAGTGGCAAAAGTCTCTAGGAAGCAGGATGCCAATGCGTCTGGGAAAACCTTACCAGTGTGATGACTAGTAGGGGATGTGCCCTCCTATATTACTTTATACAAAAAACTTTTTCCAGGGCTTCCTATTAGCAGCTGGTATTAGAGCAGATGCATATCCACCCTGAGACCCTGGGAGCTCTGGGTGCTCCTCTCCACATTTGCTATCTCCAGCTCACCTACAAGTACAAATTCGTGGACATTGCTGATGCCCAGCTGCAGACACCTGTCTCTGGATCCAGGTCAGCAGGCCATCTCTAGGTCAGCTCATTCAGAGATGCCCCTGTTAACAGGTGGCACCTTCAGCAGGTCTTCTTAGACTTCAAGGACGGTCAGCAGATTCCCATGTTCAAGCTCAGAGGGGAGATTGGTGATGAAGTAAAAAAGGAGTAAAACTGATAAAAAAAAAAGACCCAGCTTTCCGTAAGCATGGCCCTCCCTCATCTACATGTACCTTCCATGTCTTTGAGCCAGTTTCTCAGCCACCAGAGGGATGATTGTATGTGCTGCATATGGTAATTTTGGTTGAATTCTGATTTGACCACAGTGAACACTACTGAGATTTTAATATTTATCAGACAGAAACATTAACTGTAATTATAATTATTTGAAAGTTCTCTGTACAAAAGCACAAAATAAAAGGATCAGTATTAATAATAAAATGTTTGTTGATAAAAAGAGTATGTGATATATATACGTGTGTATATATACAATAGAATATCATTCAGCAATAAAAAAGAATGGAACCTTGCCATTTGCAACAGCATGGATGGACCTGGAGAGTATTACGTTAAGTGAGATAAGCCAGGCAGAGAAAGACAAAAACCATATGATTTCACTTATCTGTAGAATCTAAGAAAAAAGCAAAAACAAATAAATAAATTAAAAAAAAACAGAAACAGACCTATTGATACAGAGAACAAACTGATGGTGGCCAGAGGTGGGGGGTGAAGGTGGAGGGGGTGTAGAAATGAAAAAGAAGAATAAAAAAGAACCTTAAAAGCAAATTGAATATTTCAGAAGCTTAATCTGGGCCCATATCCTGTGAAGGAGAGAAGTCTGGAGCTCTTATAGAAAACTGTGCGTATTGAGGTTCCCTGGGAAGGTCAGAATTTCCTAGCATCTCCTACTTCTCTTGTTGTCAGGCTTGTCTTCGTGGGCTGGTGTAACGACAGCTGCAGCCCGTGGCTGGCTCAGGTTACTGGTGTGCTGCGCCTGTGAGGGAAGAGCTCTTGCTTTGCTGCTCGTAGGTCTGTGTTATTGACGCTCTGCGTTACCCTGGTTTTGGTTATGGCAAACTGTAATGATCAGAACTCTGGAAGACCATTTCTCCGAGGTCAAGTTCTTGAGAGTGTACCTAGGAAAGTCAAAAATATAAACTGAGCAGGGGAGGGTTTTAAAATCCATTGACCTCAGAGTGTGCCAAACTGCCCCACAAATAAGCAAGGACGAGGACAGATTCAGAGTGGGGTCTAGGTACTTAGGAAGCAAAGAGTGTGAGTATCCGGGGGAAGGCTACCAAGCAGACCCACCATATTCCAGGTACTGTGAAGGCCGGTTGTGAGAGCCCAGGCTCATGCCCAGTGAGAATGAAGTCTCTCCTGTTTAGCCGTCCAACTCTGCTAATCTCCCTGCCCCCACCCCCGCCACCCCCCACCCCCAATGCCACTGCTGCAGACTTAGCCCTTTGATTTAAAGCAGTTCCGGCACCAGGCATTCTCTCTGAAAATATAACAAAGATAATGCCTAGTGGAAATGAAATGATTTTCAAGTCTTTTTTTTTTCTTAACAGAAAAATTCTTTTTTCCCTAATAATAAAACCTGCTCTGGCTGAAGCAGTAGGGAGGGGGTTAGGCAGCTGGGCCTCACCCTTGCTGGCCTCTAAGACTTTTGTGCAGAAGCCCAAGGCTGTTGGGAACACTGTTTAAAAGCTTTGCTGCCAACAAACCAACCGTACAAATTCATTACTGGGACAATTGGGAAAATCTGAATATAGACTGGGCATTAGAAGATATGAAGGGTTATCGTTCATTTTGCTAGGTGCGATAACGGTATGTGGTTATGTGGGACAATGCAGATTATCACAGTTCTGTGAGAAAACGTCCTTATTTTTTAAAGCTTCATATTGTATGATGTCTGGGATTTGCATAAAAAAGAAGTAAATATAGAAAACGGAAAATACTGTTAAATCCAGGCAGTGGGGTTTATTGTAATGTCTTTCCTGAAAAATGCAAAAGCGGTGTTACCGCCGCGGTAGTCAAAAGAATCACGGCAGGACTGGTTCACCCAGCACGGTGCTCCTCTGAGGCACTGGGTACCCATCAAGAGTGGGGCCTAGAGGGCGTGGGGATTCTGCTGCATCCTCTCCATTCACTCACCACCCATGGGTGTTGAAAGGACACAACACTAGACCCTAAAACTCTCCTGAGGTAAAAGATGCACAACATTTTTTAACACTGGGGCAAGACTGGCCCATGCATATCTGCCCTGGCTGTTGGGCCCCTCCTGCCTGTCTTCTCTGAGGAGGCCAGGTCTCTTCTTCCCTTATAGCAGAGCCCCACCCCTTCTGCCTTGCTCTGCTCAGGAGAAAGGTGAGCTCTCCGCATGTTCCTTCTCTCCTCCCCAATGTCCTTCCCCTCTCCTGGGCATCCAGGGATCCCAGGAGAGCACCTCTGGTTACCAGGAAGCTGATGGATGCCTGCTGGGTAATACTGCCCTTTCACTTCAGAGACCCACCTTAGGCTGCCCTCTGGCCGAGTGCTCTTATAGCTTCTCCTTGCTCTGCTACAGCCAGCCTGGGAAGCCGAGTTGTAGATTCTGAGACAAAGGGACTTCCAGCATCAAGAGTTACAGCCTCTAGCCTTGACTGGCATGGCTTAGTGGGTTGGGCATCATCCTACACACTGAAAGGTCACTGGCTCAATTCCCAGGGTCAGGGCACATTCCTGGGTTGTGGGCCAGGTCCCCCAGTTGGGGACGTGTGAGAGGCAACTGATCGATGTTTTTCTCACACATGGTTATTTCTCTCCCATTCTTTTTCCCTCCCTTCTTCTCTCTCTAAAAATAAATAAAATCCTAAAAAAAAAATACAGTCTCCCAAACAGAGCAAGAATCCCTCAGACATCTCCCATGGGGGGTCACCTGGCTTCTGCCAACATGTTTCTGTTCAAAATTCTTTCCCCACTTACAGAATGCTCCTCCATGCCAGGCACAGCATGAGACCCTGATCAAGGTCAGAGACCAGCAGCAGCTCTTGTGGACAGTGGGAGATCGGGAGCAAACTGAATCAGGAGACCTCCTGCAGCCCAGGAGACCTGGGCATACTGGTCTCTCTCTGGCTGCAGCCTTGGAGCTGGAGTGGAAGATGTGGCAGTGAAAGGGTGACCAGCTGGCAGGCCTCTCTGTCCCTCGATGAGGATGCCACTCGTTGAAATTCTGGTCCTCAGCTTTGCAAGGTCAGGAGTTCAGTTTTATAATTCAGGTCCTGGGGGATGCAGACCTGTACCAATCACTCCTCACAAGAAACATGCATGCCGGAAGGCCATTTTACAAATGAGCAATGAATGAATGAGCATGGCTGTCCAGTGACCAGAATATTCACAGCTGTTTTCCATGACACACGTTTCCTGAAATAGAATTTATAACCAGCTTGTTGCTTGGTGAGCACATATCAGCCCAAAGGAAGGGAGTGACTGCGAAGGAGATTGTTCTAAGGCTTCAGAAGAGGTCGAGGAAGAATTCCTGGGACCTTTCAGCACCTAGAATACCCTTGCGTGGACTTTTTCTCATTGACATGCCTCTGTCTAGACATGTGTTCTTTTGTCAGCCATGGAACACCATCTCAAAAGACAACTTTCTTCATATTAACTATATGCCAAATGTGCTTTCCGGAAGTTGTCTGGTAGGTGATTTCATGGCCACCTCGGAATCGCCCAGACCCAAGGCTTGCTGAAGGACTGGTTCTCATATTTCTACACCAGTATACGAGGTGGGAATGGCGGAGAACATGATTTGGCCCCTCCCCCCTTCACCCAGGTGTGTGTGATGTTAACGGAAGTTATAGCAGGGCTTGTAACTTGAATGTGACAGGGACCGGGTATGTAACATAAAGGAGGGAAGCAGGCTGAGTTAAAGAACAATTTCAATAGCAACTTGAGTATGAAGAGGCTTTTAAACCTCTTTACTCTAAGAAAAAAATAGCACAGGTGTGAGGATAAACGGCAACTGATGTCAGTGGTGTGAGTCCCAGGGCTCACACAGTGGAGAGGGCAGGTCCCTCCCCAAAAGGACCACTGCTCAGCTCCAGCAGACTGTGGCCATGTGGGAACGAGGTCCTGAAGTGATCAGATCTGATTTTTCTAGAGAAGTTGGTAATTTGGATTTTTAGGTGAAATCACCTGGTTTTTCAATGTTGGCAACTGCTTCAAAAAACTTTTTTTTAATACCCTACTAAAGAAACAAAACGTGTCAGGGCCAGATTCAGTCAGTCAGTTGTGTTTTTAAAGGACCCCATGATTAAATGTTTTAGAACACTGGTTTAAAAAAATAAAATGAGCAGAAAAAATAGACAGGATTCATGTTGTTGTTTTTTAACTACAGGGCAAATCAGGGCCTTTTAGATATTAATCTGTATTTGGGTTTCCAATTCAGGCTCACTGGCTCCACACAGACCCCCTAAGAGCAGGGTCTACAGATGGCTGGGTTTACCCCTTCTCAGCTGATCATTTGGCTTCATGTTAGCCAGTGGCATTTTCCCTAAGTCAAGGGGTGCATTCTTCTGGAGTCTCAGAGCCCCGTGTACCTGATGCTGATTGCAGTGGGACACAAGGACAAAGACAGCCTGTCCCCACTCTGGACAAATATCCACCGTTGTTATCCAGCTCACTCACCTAGATTCTAGAACAGTTTGGGCTGAGTCCAACCTGATCCAGGAGTTGCAGTTCCCAGGCCGCTGCCAGTGTCACCCCCTCAATGACTCCCCTCCTTCTCACTTTCTAATCCACGTTTATCACCCCATGGGGAACCACACCAACCCCTCCCAAAGTGCCCCCTGCCTTATTTCCACCTCTGCCACACTCCCCCCTCCCCCCACCCCACTTGGTTCTGATCACCTCATAGGAAGACTAAGCCTGCACTTAGGGCCCAGCAAGGCAGAGGAAGCAAAAAGATAAGAAAAGATCAATCTAGTGAATTTATCCACAACATTGCAAGTGGAAAATTTAGAAAAAACTTAAAAAAATTTCAGCATTCCTATGAGCCTTGAGTGTTGTTTTATTCTGAATAATATCAGAGAGGACAGACTTTCCAGGGCTTAAGACCTCTACTAGCACAACTGGACTGTTTTTTTCAGACTCCTTTATACATTTCATTTGTTTGTCACCTATAGCCAACTTCCAAAAGGAATTTTGGTAACTGCCTGCAATGAAAAAACACATCTATGATGGCAGTTGACATGTGGCATCTGTCCCTCCCTTTTCAGCACCTCCAGCCCTTTATCTCCCTCTAGGCTTAGTGCAACACTTCTGATAGATCCCCTGCCTCCAGCTTCCCTCTCAAGTCTGTTCCGTGCCCCTGCTAGAATAATCTTTCTAAAACACACAGTGATTAGGTCACCTTCCGGCTTTTTTATCACCCCCACCTAGACTATAAGCTGCTTAAACACAGACTATGCTCCTTTGTGCTTCCTATGTTGTAGTGATTCTCAAAAGTTGGTGCGGAATTTTTTTTTAAAAATGTAACTCCCTGGTTCTCACCTTCTAAGATAGGGGTGGTAGGGGGCGGAGGTCAGGAATCTGCCTTTTATTTCCACACAGGTGCTCCCAGAAGGCCTTGGTACTGAAGCTCTACAGACTACAAACTGAGAAGCATTATCTTTTAAGTTTAGTAGGGACCTAGTAAATGGATACACATTGGGTTTAATTGTTCTTAAATTAATTCTGCTGTATTTCATCTTCTGTAAAAAGATTCTATTTCCCGTTTCCTACCCCTCAGCATCTGGAAGAATGTTGATTGATTAGTTTCATCCTGAAGTGATTTTTAAAAACATTCAGAGGAGAAAAGAGAAGGAAGGAGCTTCTGAATGGCTTTCACTGCACACCTGGGGGATTACTCTGGAGGCAAATGGTGCACCCAGGTGCTTGGGCTACTGCAGAAAACTCAGAAGTTTCATGAGCAATTCTCTCTTGGATGACACATATAGATAATGGGGTCATGAGCTAAGATTGTCTTTAGGAGGAAAAAATACTTTAAGGGAAAAGATGAGTTCTATTCTAAACATGTGAAGTCCCAGGTAACCATGGTGTGAGAGGACAGGCTTAAAGGATTTGGTTTGATTTAATAAGCAGGAAACCATGTGGCTATGTGGGCAGGGAAGAGCTATGATAGGAACAGCGTTTTCAGAGTAAATAATCAGGCAGCAGAAAAAGTGGGATCATTTGTGGGGAGTTTTGAGGCAAGGAGACCAGCTGGGGGCTAATTGCACCTGTTTTGGTAGCAGCTGAGTCACCTGCTCCTCAGGATCTGCCGATCACTGAATCCCCACCCACACACTGTGAGATCCATCAGTCCCTGCTTGGTCCTAGTCACCTGGGGCTCTGACGCTGGGCTATGCCATCTGCTCATCCAGCATCTTGAGGTTTTGCCATTGTCTCTGACTCAACATTGACTGAAATGTAGGGTGCGGCCTTTTCTCAGTCCCCTCTCCAACCTCTCAGCTATGTGTAGGGGTATGTAGGGGGCGTGGGGAGGACAGATGTACCTCACAGGGCCATGAGAGCAGAGAGCTGAAATGAGAGTTTCGTGTTGTTAAAAATCCCATGTAGCAATTCTGCAGCCTCTGTACTCGCCCTTGCTCCCCCTTTGTCCTTAGTCTCACCCTTCTTCACTTTCCAAATCCTGTTTATTTTTCTAATGCTCGTGTTCAACCATCTCTTCCTGCTGCCTTCCATGTCATGCCGTCAAGCTCACCTCTCTCTCACTAGTTTGTCAAGTCTTTTCCTAACTCAAGGCAATTCCTCGGGAGAGGGCCTCTGGTGCCAGTTTTACGGATAACAATTTTGCTTGGAGCGCAACCCACCTGGCCTTCTCTTTGTCCCCAAGGCAGTCCCTGGAGCACTTTTGGGGAACTCTCAGGCTCCACTTTGAAACCAACAGACTAGATCATTTTTGAGATTCCTTCCAGGTTTGAAGCTGTAGGAGTCTCTGATCCCTGCATTTCAATTCTGTGTGACCGGAAAAAAAGAGGCAGAAACGCCAACTTGAGGAGGGCTGCCTTAGAGCAGCGGTTCTCTAAAATTTTCTCCAAGAATCCTTTTATACGCCTTATGAGGACCCAGAAGAGATTTGGCTTTGTCCCTTCTCTCGATTTTTATGTCCTGTGTAATCTTGGCCTAGTAATTAGTGCCTCTGAACTTCAATATCCTTAGAATTAGAACTGAAATACCTGCCTGGATTATCGTGAGAATTACATGAGATCATGTAAGATCGAGCAACGTGTCAACTCCAAAGGGTACGTAAACATTAGTTGTTATTAGTATTATTGTTTTTATTACATATGCAATGGGGGTGCTGCTGCCTTTTTATGTCACCTGTTCCAAGTACTCGAGAACATCACATTATTGCAGAGAGACTGAGTTCTGGAGTCGCCCGTCGAAAAAAACTTAGAATCCTGGTTTTTCACTTACTGGTTCTATGGAGCCCTGCTCAAGTCACTAAACCTCTCTGAATCATCTCAATGTCCTCACTCACCATTAAGAGAGAAAAAAAGGGTAACAATATACTAGTTATTTTCCAGGCTTGTGGTGAGCATTTGAGATCATGTCTGTACCGTGCTGGCACCAGGTAGATACTGAGAAACAAACACACAAAACCAAGTCTGTATCTCTCTCCAACACGCTGGCTCACTCACATCCAGCCTCCTAAGTAATCCTTCATCCAGAGTATCTCTCTTCTTTTTATTAAAACTTCACTGTAGAAACTCACTGATTCCATTTCAACCTGGTCTTTAAAAAATATTGTTTTGGCTATACAGTGCCATTCCTTGAATCTACCCGATTCTGAAGGTAGAAATATGCTAACAACCAGATGTGAACTTGTGGGAGGCATCTCAGAGAGTGGCATTAGCTTGTAGGATGAGTTCTCACCCCACACATTCCTACAACACCCTGCAGCCAGTCCTGCTGTGTGACATGCAGATGCCCTCTGGGGACAGCTGCTGATTGGGACTCAGGCTCAGAATCTGTCCCCAAAAAACTAATTTGGCCTGTGACTTTGAATTTCCTGGCTCCTTTGGCTCTGAATTTCCAGAATTAAAACTCCTCCTTGGGTTAGGTGCTCTTTTTCCAAATGCTTATTTTAAACCTGAGTGTCTCCTGAGGGGTTAATATTTAGCATGAGCAGCTCAGCGTGGGTAGGGATATTGTGGAGTTATACCATCACAGAACAGGAAGACAGGCATTGCAGGGACCTTCGCCATCAACCAATCCAACCACCTTGGTTTGCATAAGAGGAAACTGACACCAGGGTGATGAAGTGACTTCATCAAGGACACACTGTACCAGGAGGACAACTAGGTTCTCAAATTTATGTTCAGTGCTATTTCCAGTTTTTACATCTATCCTTCCAGCAAACCCACTATGTACCAATAACTATGATGAGAACCAGAGATATTATTGTCAGGGATAAAGAGTAGACACCTTAGTCATTTCATACTGCCTCCCTGCACACATCAGCAATATTGACTAATGAGCCCCCCTCCTTGTCTGCCACCAGTGGGGCACAGAAGAGGTGAGTGTTGATGAAGATAAATGAAGAGGAATGTCTCTACATGGGCTGTACCCATCCATCCCCTGACCCAATCTGGGTAGTGAACTTGCCATGGGTGATCTCTGGGATGCTGTACACAGCATGAGGATATTGGGAACTTGGAGGGAGGGTGGGCAAGAAGGAAAAGGAAGTGCAGACCTCCCTCTGAAAGCAGGTTCAGGAAGGCACTGTGAGCAAACCTCCTCCTTCCCTGAAGCTGAAGGAAGGGAGGTGGAGTATAGACATGAGACTGCTTAACAGTGAGTCTAGAGATTCTGCTTCTCTGGGGGAGGGAGGAACACTGGAGGTGGAAGCTGCACTTAGTAGCTGTCTCCCACCTTCCCCACCTGTTGGGTTCAGCAACAGTGCCCTTTCCAGTCCTGCCTCCAACCCAAGGCCCCTCTCTCCAGGGCTGCTAGCTGCAAACACTCAAGCCCACTTGTTTAGCTGGTCACCAGCTTTTCAGGAAACTAGAAAGCTATTCTATGCACTTATCCTATAAGTCATTGTCATCATTTCATTAAACTCCAAGGAAACTTTATGGAGTTCTGATAGTCACAATGAGCTTAAGAGAAAAATGAAAATTTTCTCATGAATTGATGATAATTAATGGAGGAAGTTCAAACAGCCCTGCAAAGGAAGTCAGGGGAGTGACATTTGAGGATAACAGGGTCATCTCCAGCACTAAGAAGTCATGCCAGAACAGAGCTAAGTCCCCCTGGGAGATTCAACCCCAGCACCAGTGACAATATCTGGTACTAGCTCTGCCTCTCTTTTTTGGAGCTGAGGTCTGTCTAGGAGCTGGATATGGGGAGCATCCACATGGGCCACCCCTCTTTAGCTACCTGCCATATTTCTGGCTGCCAAGATACCTGGCCATTCAGTCTTCTCACCTGCATCTCTCACAGCCACACGTTCAGTGGGTTGTGGTCCAAGAGGTTCCTGCACACAGGTAACTTGACCTGGCCTGGTAAGGCATTAGAGTTACTTCTCTGATCTACTCTCCAGAAAGCCACAGGCAAAGGCAAATTATGTACTATTCGATATTCTCTCTACTTTTGTGAATTTTTTAAAGTATATTTTATTGATTGTGCTATTAAAGTTGTCCCATTTTTTTCTCCCCTTTCTTCCCCTGCCCCACCCTGCAATCCACCTCCTCACAGCATTCCCCCTCCCTTAGTTCATGTCCATGGGTCATACATATAAGTTCTTTGGCTTCTCCATTTTCTATACTATTCTTAACCTCCCGTGTCTATTTTATATCTACCATTTAGGTTTCTTATTCCCTGTATCTTTTCCTCCATTCTCCTCCCTCCCCCTCCCCATTGATAACCCTCCATGTGATCTCCATTTCTGTGATTCTCTTCCTGTTCTGGTTGTTTGCTTAGTTTGTTTTTGGCTTTGGTTTATTTTTTAGGTTCAGTTGTTGATAGTTGTGAGTTTGTTGTCATTTTACTGTTCATATTTTTGGTCATCTTCTTTTTCTTAGATAAGTCCCTTTAACATTTCCTATAATAAGGGCTTGGTGATGATGAACTCCTTTAATTTGACCTTATCTGGGAAGCATTTTATCTGCCCTTCCATTCTAAATGATGGAGAGAGTAATCTTGGATGTAGGTCCTTGCCTTTCATGACTTGGAATACTTCTTTCCAGCCCCTTCTTGCCTGTAAGGTTTCTTT